>VWZZ01003700.1:252048-334361 GCA_013399095.1 Psophia crepitans | reverse complement strand
ATATTGCAAGCAGCAGAAAGGACTCACCAGAAGTGAAATAACTTTTGTTGAGCCTTGATGTTAGTTTGGGGTTGCCCAGGTTTGGGATGACCTGCATTGTCCCCTGGCTGGCAGACAGAGTAGGGGTGAAAGAAAATAACCCTCAGCACCAGCCAGAGGTTGAGCTGGGAACAGACCAGCACAGCAATCGTACATGTGTAGCAGGGTCAGTCACCGCTCACTCGACTCCCAGGGGTGAACATCCACCCTGCTCTGCACTGCCAGGGACCTGCCCCACACCGCTCTTGGAAAGACATCAGAGCATCCCCTCGGCTGTAGGACCCAAAACTGCATGGTCAGGATGCAGGAAAGAAGATGGCATAAGAGAGTGAAATGTGACTTGCACTCAGATTCCCACCAGCACAACAATATAAATTAGACTGACCCCAAGATAGAGTTTCCCTTCCAACCCAATTTTATTTTTCCATCTAAATATGAATCCTCTTTCCAACACAAGACACTGCAATTCATCTCCAGTTCCAGGTAAAGTAATTTCCTAATCCAGTTTCCTAGTCATATCCAGTCTGAGATCCACCGCAGGTCTCAGACCACTTCTTAATCCGTGTTGCTTCTGCTCATTTTGGGCACTGTGCCACTTCTCAGGTAGTGTTTAGAGGAGCAGATGAGGAACTGGGACCCCAAATGTACTGCCTGTGGGATTTCAGGCTTGTGTTTCCACTGGGCAACAAAGCAACTCTTTTTCTATGCTATTAAGAGGTTACAGATACAGTCCTGAGCCAGGCATTGGGGGGATTCTCAGAAAAGACATTAATCATTATAAATCATCTGTAATGCATATTATCTTGAAATCTTGCTCTGTCCATACAGGGAAAGTATTTTTGGGGCAGATCCTGCTTTTTGAATAAAAACTCTTGTCAGTATATATGAAATGTGTCAAGCCATTTTTCTGATCCTTACCCAAATCCGATCATCAAAAATTATATTTCAGTTTTGCCAGATGAGTAATAGAGTGCTGATCGACCCTGTGGGGATAGATGTGCACTCTTAACAGAAAAGATTTAGCTGATATTTCAGTCTGGTAGTAAGGAAGAAAGTTTATCGTTCAACCTTGTTTCCAAGAAGTGCTGGATCCCCATAGGGTTTGTCCTTTATTTGGAAGGAAATCAGACCTGGATTGAGCTGGAAAACTCTTTTCTTTGAAACTTGACACATCAGAATTGCCAGATAATGTTTTCTGAAGTTAACTTGGGAGGTCAACACCAAGATAAAAGCTCAGATATTGCTTACACTGGGGCCCACAGAAGGGGCCAGCAGATGCCAAGGGCGCTTTGCCTCGGGCAAGCCCAATGCTCAGATCTTACCACCAGCAACCACAGGGCTCTGTTGCAGGAGGGTTATTGTAGAGGTGAAATGTGAGGGTCACTGGTACAGCACATAAAGTTGCCTTTCTTCATGAACAAACTCAAGTGAGCATTAGCTGGAGAGTTTGGGAAAATACAGGTAGGCATTTGCACATGTTAACAGACATGCAAAACAGCTGTGCTTAGGAGGCTGACAGCTACTGAAGCACAGTACTCGGTCAGATGGAGCGACCACACACCAGAGTCAGCAAAGAGATAGAAATCAAACCTGTCAGCCACCTCATGTTCAGCAGTTGCCTGGATTTCTCATACTCTCCTCTCACATAAATCCTAAAAAAAAAATTAAATGCTCGAACTTGGTCTCTGAAACACAGAGCTGGCTTATTGGAGTAAATGTGATGTTTAACAAAGAAGACTTAAATAGGCTTAGTTTCCTTAAAATGGTGAAACTGGGGGAGAAAGGCACCAGGGAAGGTGAATGATTATTCATTCTTTCTCATGAAAGAGTATACGGTAGATTTAGATTAGATATTAGAAAGAAATTCTTTACTGTAAGGGTGATGAGGCACTGGAACAGGTTGCCCAGAGAAGCTGTGGAGGCCCCATCCCTGGCAGTGTTCAAGGCCAGGTTGGATGGGGCTTTGGGCAGCCTGGTCTAGTGGAGGGTGTCCCTGCCCATGGCAGGGGGGTTGGAACTAGGTGATCTTTGAGGCCTCTTCCAACCCCAACCATTCTGTGATTCTATGATTCTATATCACAGGGTATGGAGGACATCAAATATACAAGTCAGTCAGAAATTTTGAAACTGAGGAAAAGATGCACATATTTCACACAGCACATAATTATTCTGTGGCACTCATCACAGGACACTGCAGAGGCCAAAAATAAACACTGGTCCGAAAAGAGATTAGAGAACTTAATGGACAAATGCCAGCAAGGGCTGCTAAACATGGAGCTGGGGGAAGTAACCTTCACCCTGGGAAGTTCCTGAGCAGCAGGTTGCTGAGAAAGTAGAGTCACAAAATGATCGCTCTGCATTTGCCAGAATCTTCTATTCTTCCCTAAACCAAGTCGGTAGTTGGTGCCGCTGTCCCTGGAGATGGGTTTCCAGGCAAGATGGTCCTTTGGTATGACTCACTACGGCCATTTCAAGTTCTTGTTACAACAGCTGACTTTACTAGTCTGCTGTTGCAGCTTTGTTATCCAGCTAGGGAGAGCTGTTCCTCCAAAGCATCCCCCCATATGTTGACTTCTGCAAACGTCTTTAGGAGGGGATTACCACTGGAGCAGGCCTGTGGTCAACACTTGGTCCCTTTTGCACTCTGGGGGAAGCCAGTGGGGTAGTGCTTGCAATTTCCCAGGACAGAAAGAAGATGTGGGCAAACGATGAGAGGAGGCTGTACATCCCCCCAAATCTGTTGGTACCAGCACAAGGAGTACAGTACAGATGTCTTCCTACTGCAGCCCCACCGTGACCATCTTGAACACAACATCCCAGAGCTCCTGTGTGCAGCTCAGAGGGAACTTGCCTGCTCCAGGGCACCTGCTTGGGCTTTCTGCACAGGAACTGAACTCCCATCTCCTGTAGAGAAGAAACCCCAAGAGGACTGTGTGCTGACACAGAATTGAAGATGCCTTGCTCAGTATCAGGGAGAGTGAAGTCCAAAGTTTGTAAATTCTATTTGTCTGAAAAGAAGTCACAAAAAAGAAAACCAGGCTGCAGGATCAACTGCCATTGCCACCTCAGTGATAAGCAGAAAACCAACCTGGACAAATCAAGATCAGATATACCGTGTTTGTATTCCCTTCAGCACCATATCTCCTTCTAGTCACCTGGTTAATCCTCTGTAGATCAAGTGACACTGTGTGAGTTGCACTGATGTGGAATGACTGATAGGGACTGTGGTTTTGGCTGTGCTGCTCCACGCTCCCTCTCAAGCCATTAATTATGCCATCTGACATGAGCAGTGCTCTCAAGTTGATATTTGTGAGGTAAGTGATGAATTTTCTCTCCTCCTGATAGCTCATTAGGACATGTTTTATTATGGGAAAATTTGCTGAGGAATTAACTTTTCAGGCAAAAGCATTTTTGTGAACAACTTTATATATTTATTTTACTTTGCATACATCATTTCTGTGACCTGAGAAAAACAATGGCTACATGTCTAGAAGGTGGCTACCATCTTGATACCGGTAATGCGCTGCTTGTTGCTGGAGAGGAGGGACAGTCACAGCAGTATCTCTGCAGAAGGATGCCCAGGGGGCAATGTATCTGTATTCTAGGCAGAGAAAATCAAACGGCTGCTTTTGAGCCAGCTCCTCAGTCACCCCAAGGCAGCTTCTCTCTGACTTGAGCTCAAATGGCTGTTTCAGCCCATTTTACCAAGTGGTTTAGCAAATGCCGTTTGCCCACTTCATGCAGCAAACCAGCTCCAGGCTCTGGAGACTATTGTATTCAGACTCTCTGATCTGTTTTATTGTTATATAAATCCATTATTATTATTGTTGTTATTGTAATATAATTATTGTTGTTGCTGTTGTTGTTATTATTATTATTCCACAAGTCTTGACCTATGGTATTTGTCCTCTGAAGCTAATAGAAAGGATCCAGGCATCCCACATGTCATCTTACGGTAGTTACTGCAAGCACCACTTTTTGGGAGAGGCTTCTCATGGTAATCACTATCTTCAGGAAGGTGTCTGCCACTAGTTCAGAGGGATTATAGACAAAGTACCTAACTGTCAGTCACCTGTCACATCTGCATTTCTTCACAGCTACTACTGCATCATGAATCTCTAGGGGCATCTCATGTGGGAACACCCTGACATTTTACTTTTTTTTTTTTTTTGTACTAGCTTTTTTTTTTTAAGTATCTCCATTCTGGTAGGAAAGCTGTCTAGTCTGCAAGGAGGTTATGGGCAGAGAAGGTGCCACGCAGACAGACATTAATGGAGCAGTTTTCAGGAAGCAACTGAATGTCATTAATGTGTCCGGATACAACAACCTCTGTGTTTTGATACTCAAAGGAAAACAAACAGATTCAAACCTATTCATATTCTGAACTGAACAAGGTCAGGCTGTGCCTAAAATATAAATTAAAAAAAATAAATAAAAATGCTTGAGCTTTTCAGAGCGTAATTAACCCTAAGCTCTGAGTGAGTAGTGCGTGCCAGACCCCACACAGCACCTTACAGCCTGTGAGAGCTCTGACAGCTAGCAGGGGTGCAGCCCCAAAACGGCACGTTATTCCCTCGCTTGCTTATCCTTCCTTCTTTTAAGGGGACGGAGGCTCTGATCCCAGGTCCTGAACAGGTGAAAAGTGCATCAACAAAACAAGCCTCAGGAGTGATTGTATGTTTTCTTCTGATACCAAAAAGATGTTAGAAAAGCATGGGAGAGGTGGGGACTGTTTAAAAGAATAGAAGTAATGAAAGAGGGGAGGAGGAAAGATGACAGAAGAGAGGTCAGCGAATTAAGAACCCGTGGAGTCCGAGCGATCAAAACCCAGCCTGAGGATAAATCTCAGTCTGCCCTGCTTTGGATTAAATGGGGTCATTACACATTACATCAATATCTTCCATCTGCAGCTTAACCCGTGACTCACAAAGACAGCAGTATCACCAGATCCAGAAGTCCAACAGTCGCTGAGGTCTCGTGCATCTGAACAGTGCTGGGTCTGCTGAAAACAGAGGCGTGCATGTGACAAAGTTTGATGCAGTGTTCTGCTCTATTTGAGCTGCTTTTTCCTACCTGGACAGTTACTGGGAGACACTATTTCCCTTGAAAAAATGGGTATCCTGTGCCTTTTTCTAATGCCCCTGCGCACTCTGTAGCCTGAGATGCACCAAGCAGAACCTGCAGGTAAGGTTGTGGCCTCACCAGCCATGTAGCAACAAAGTCCCTTGCGTTGTCCACGGCCCCTTCTCTGTTTCTACCTCTTGCAGGGAGATGTGTTTAACAGGGGTCATTATTACGACATGCAGAAATCTAGCAGCAGTTTTGGGGAAGACCTCTGAACTGTTTTATCCTCAGGACAAAACTGCCTTGACTGGTGACTGGTGACTGGGACTTTGCCGAAGTGAGTCTGGCACCCAGAGCCTGGCAGCGCAACTCGCAACGCTATTGCTCCTTCGCTTCTGAAAATCATGCTCGGGGGTTTTCCTAAGATCACTCAAACGTTTCCCAGCCCTAGTATGGCTTTGAAAAAGAATTTCAGCCTTCGCTTTTTTTGTTGGGTTTGGTTTGTTTGTTTGTTTGTTTTCTTTGTAAAAACACTTTTATGTGCAGCCACTAATTCGTATCTTAAGATCCAGTCATTTCCCTTGGAAATTCTCAAGGACAATAATAAACAATCTACCACAAAGACAGCTGAAAAGAACGAAAAAGAAAAATATTCTGTAAACCACATCACGCTTTTAAACCAGTTATCTGTGTGATTAAAAAGGTTTCAGGTTGCAGGGGGAGATGTACCACAGAGTGTCTCTGCTGTTCATTCTAATTAAACACAGGTTGAATCACATTTTAGAGGGGGAAAAAGGCATCTCAGACCATTGTCCAAGTAGTGCTACAGATCAGCATATCTCAACTAGTTCCAATACTGCTGCACTACTTTACACCAAAGGAGGTTCTGACCCACCTGTCTTCACCCGTTTCTGTTCCACTCACAGACATATATACCAAGAGCAGCTAATGGGTAGCATGCCAATTAATGGCGTGTAGTTGCTTTATGTGTGACATACTGTACCATGCATTGATTTTTAATCTGCTCAAACTAGCATTTGTCATGCGGGGTGAAAGTCTAATGTGAGAAATAGCCTCTTCATTTTCCCTGACAACTATTAACACCGAGCTAGTCTTCAGTGTTCTTGCCGCAGGCAACTGCTCCCGCCAAAAATAAATGCAAAGGCTGAGCAGGGAGACGGTTTGCAGAATGAAACTCCGTCTCAAAAGTGAATAAATCAGAACAGAGAGGCACATCTTTAATTCTGGGAGATCAGAGAAACTTCACGGTGACTGTTTATATCTGAGGAGGCAGTGAGCATAAAAGAACCGGAAACGTTCAGATGGGGCTTTGCTACTGCCTGTGGATGGGACAATGCAACTGTAAGGGGGAAAGTGGACGTACACTGATTCTCGAGCATAGATTAAGGGTAAAGTACAAGGGTCTTGTGGCTTCTCTACCACACAACCATGTCACAGTCCAGAGTCAACATCCTAAAGACTGTCAACCTAAGTAAAGTCCCACCACCAAAAGGCACATTGGACAGGTAGATGTAAAAGCTGAGAGCCAGCCCCAATAAAACACAAGAAACAAAGACTTAGAGGGAAACAAAGTGACTATGGCCCTCAAATAGGTCCTGAGTGTATTGTGGCCTCATTAGTCACATTGCTCGTATGTGAGATAGATAGAGACAAACATTCCTCAGCTCAGCTCCTCAGCTGAAGGCACTGGTACTAACCTAATTACAGCCAGCAGGAGATCTGACCTGGTACATCATCTCTTGAGGCTACTGAGAAAGAACTGAAAATAAATTAAAAAAAAAAAAAGAAGAGTCCCAGATCACCATATTCCTAGGTTGGTGCTGTTCCGAACTCAGCAGATGAGCACATAGCACATAAACCAGGTGGTTTTGCAGAGCTCCGTTTCCGTATTTCAGTCCAAGCCAAAAATACCTGCCAGCTAACCCACACTGGCTGGCCCCAGCTTATCCCATCCACGGATGTCAGGTGTGCATCGGTTGCTGTCACTGGATTTAGTTATTGGTAATACAGAGAAAATTGGATAGATATATTTGGGTTTGAAAACAATAAACCCATGGGCTTTCTGAAGGTCAGAGGACTCCCAAATGTCTCATGTCATTATTGCTCTCTTATCATTAACCTCTCTTGTAATGTTATGAGGTGTTTGCTAAATGTAGTCCCGCTGAGGCTTTAGAAACATTAAAGGTTCAACAATTTATTCCCCTTCTCATTAGGGTATTATTTGTTTGTAATGTACAAGTATAAAATTATGTGGTGAACTTTGTATTTAAAGGTGTGAACTGGGAGGATAATACCCACTGCTTGGGTAAATCCTGAGGTCGCCAGAAGTTCCTGCATAGCTGAGATGCAGCTGTATTACGCATTATTATTGCCAAGGGCCTCAAAGGTTCTGTAGGATGCTAGGAAATAAAAAACAAAGAAAAAAGCATATATAAATATAGAGTAACATGATGATTAGCAAACCAGAGATTCACATGTGAGCTCAAAATTAACTACTTTGTAGGTTCAAACAGAGGTCCCACCTTGTGTCAGAGGCACATACATTTTACATTGGTCAAAGCAGAGCTTTGAATGCTTGACATAGGAGATGAAATATAGATCTATGACTTGCAAAGTAAAAAGACAACAAAAGCAATAACGGGACATCAAAATAGATCTGAATGTCACACTCCTGGGTGCAACCATAGTGATATCTTATCTTGTGGCAGAGATGAAAAGACAAGGAATACGAACTCATGATTGTAACAATTACTTTAATAAGCCTGTAAGAAGGGGATTTGGTGGGGGTTTTGCTGTTTCTTATCATATTTGGTATTCATTTTCCTTGTGATTGATCAACAGTTGATAAATAATGCCTTTTACTAAAACGCACAGTATAACCAAGACTTTCAGATGTGCTTTGTGATGTTTGGACATCCCACTAACACTGTCTCTGTACAGGCAGCAAAGACAGACCCATTCCACTCTGTCTGTACTCTGAAATTGCCAAAACCAGGACAAATTTTGTGTTCATTTGAGACTCTCCAGCTAAGAGATGCAGGACCTACTAGCCAGGACGTGTTGCTACATGGCATGCAGAGCAGAAGCAGACTGTGTCCAGCCAGCTTGGCAGGGGAATTCCTGTCTGTCTGCACCCTTCTCTGCTGCTCCATCCCTCTTCAAAGTAGGCAACTGAACGATCTCCAAAAATAACCTCTTTTAGGAAACTCAGACTGAGAATGGAAAAATGCAACACTCCAAAACGCAATAATCTTGCCCAAAAGATTTCTCTCCACTCCTACCAACCACAGTGCAACCCAACTTCTGTGGGATCTCTGATCCCTACCTCTCCCTAAATGCACATGTCATGGTGGAAATGACAAAATAGTGAAGGAAACACAACAAACAGAACAACCGTTAGTGAGTGTGCTGAAGGAGGTCTAAAAAATTCACTGAACATCAATTTCTCCTGCTGCAAAGCCTGGAAATGTCCATTGACAATAACTGGCTGAACTCATGGGACTGTCCTTTTCCTGACCAACTCCCATGTAAATTCTTCTTGTGTAAAAAATGCTCTGTACCCCAATAAGTTCAAAATTTGTCTCTTAATTAGGAAGTTTCTACATTCTGAAAAAAATGCTATATAAATGTGAAATATTTTTATTAACCTTTAATGGAGAATTGAGTGCTATATTGACACTAGAAAATGGACTGTATTATTTTTATACTGCGATATGCAAATATACTCATTGTTATTGCAGATTAGGAAACTGAATTTGCTAATGTTTTTTAATAATGTTTATTATATTTCTCTGACAAAAATACCCATTAAAATCCCACTTAAAGAGCATGAAGACTGCAGACATCTGAAATTAATTCTGATTTTTTTTAAAAAAAGCAAGTTTTAAAAATCCAAATCTGCATTTTTCTGGTTTTACAAATAGCCCACCAAATCAATATTTCAGGAGAGTGAATCAATATTTCAGTACACTGTGATATAAAGTAAAAAAAATTGGTCTATTAACATCTTTTTATTAGCATGTCAATTGCAGTGCACAAAAATTGCACATATGGGTAAAGAAATTGTTTCCTGAAAATGTGCAAATTGCTACTTCACTGAATGTAAATGAAGTGCTAATTGCTCTTTGCAAACAATATTTATGCAAATTATGCCCTCCTATTACATAGCAGTGCGGAGTTTACATTTACATTTGTCCCATTTTTTTCTCCACCCATTTGACAGTGCCTGGACATCAGGACTTGGACTATTACTCATTTTCTTTTCAAGACATTTTATGGAGACATGAATGGGTGAAGAATGGGAAAGGACCTAGAGACAGTAATATATCATCACCTAGAGGGGCTAGGGATCTAAATCTGTTCTGTTATTCTGGTTCATCATTCACTAAGCAAAGTATTTGCAATAAATTATTTATATCAAATTTGCCTTTTATTCTGTTTCCCTTTTAACCTACGATATGTTGGGAAATTCTCTAAAAAAGCTATTTAAAAAAAAAAAAAAAAAAAAAGCGCTCTGCTTTCCAAAATATCCAGAAAATAAATTAAAGTAGCAGACACCTTCAGGCCAAACTTTGAATTCAAATCCATATGTTTGGACATTGGCCTTTTTTCACTTATGTTAACCTAATTTTAAGAGTTTGTTCCTTTCTTCCCCCTGCCTCCCCCCCTCATTAATGTATCATTAATTTCAGAGAAATCAACACATCTCGTCTACAATTTCCCAGTTATAATCAAGAAGAGCCTTTAATCATGTAAAGAATATCTCTTTGGCTGTATTCATGAACACTGACTGGAAATTTTCATCTTGAACCCTTGAAAATGCCCTGTACACTTATCAATACTGTATTTTATGGGGTGAAATCCTTCTACACTCGATATTATTAGTTTTTCCACAAAATTCAGTGGCGTTCAGATTAGATTTTCATTCTTTAGTTTACTAATAATTATTCTCTGATATAAAATAGGTCTTTTTTAATTTTTGAAGTGTTTTTTGTTGACTACTAGAACTTTCAGATCTCAAGGCTTCAAACGTTACTGGCAACTTGCTCCCAAAATTCAGAAGACAAACAGCCAGTGGAAGGGGTTGTGTTTGCTTCTTTTCAGGTCGAACAGATGAGACACACCACAATATCACTGAGGACTCGGACACAACGCAATTTTAAAACAAATATTGCTGAAGGAAGAGAACAAATATGCCTGGATGAGCTGGGCAGGACTCTCACAAATGATAGGAATCAGCTTTTCTTGCTCTCTGGAAGAGGTGAGCCGCTTTCCCTGGGCACATCATGAAACTCTGTCTCACAGGACTGAAGGAAAAAAAGAAATGGAATAAACAGTGCAAAACCCCAAAGCCAGCCCTCAGTCTGCTTTTAATTTGGGGGATTTTTTTTCAAACAGAGAAAACACAGCCCAGCATAAGTGTGGGCTTCAGGCTTTTCATTTTGGAGCATCTCTGAAGGTTTCTCACTTTGAAAAGCTCTGCCTCTGTGAGTGTTTTCACACCCAGTCACTTCTTTCTCTCAGGAGAGAGGGGAAGCAGCAACCCCCTTTTCCACCAAGCTTTCCAGGATGGGTTACTCAACTTCCCTAAGGAAATATTGCATCTTTTTCTATAATGCTGGCAAAGGGAGCCTGTGAAATAAGCTCTTGTAAGAGAGATAAAACCTTTTCCTACAACCTCAGAGACTGCTTCCCTGCCTCCAGGGCTATCCAGTCCCCAGGCACTTTCCAGAGGAATTCTCAAAAATCCGTCAAATTCAGCTCTAGCTAGGCAATCAGAATTTCTTAGGGCTCATAATGGTACCTGAGGTACCTCACCCCAGCTGAGCTGCAGCAGCTGTTTCTGTGCACACCACAAAATGTCTTAATTTAAACCACTCTACAATGTTTTAATTCAAACTTTCTTGAGAGACCTCAAAGCTAATGTGGGTTACACAAAACAAGTCTCCTTTCTCCTTCCTAGTGCCCCCCTTTCCGATGCTGAATGCAGACTGCTGGGATTTTATCCGCATTTGGGACCACAGGTAGATGCTTGCCTCTTTAGCACTGGCTTGACAATTTTTGATAGCTGCCTCCAACAAAACCAATCCGCACAGGTTCTTCATAGTGACAAGGTGTAAACAGACTTCCCTGCATCTCATGAAACCTGTCTTACATGAATATGGAAAAAAAAAAAAAGGTAAAATGCCACAGTTTAACTCCCACTTGGAATGGGCTTGGCAACCCCCAAAGAGTTTTCCAGTTCCCATTTCCTTATTTTTTTCCAAAGGTCCTTCCTTGCTGCTGGAGGTGGGTCCCCTTGTAGTACATTACACCTTCAGTGAGTCAGACTATGTTTATGATCACATTTTTAATTACCCTGGAGAACATATGTTGATGCTCATTCATCTTCAAATCAAGGAGCGTTGTGAGAGTCGGGAGCCATATGGCTCCCATCTACAGAGAGGGAAAAGGTGTGTCAAATTCCTCACTCCATTAGCTCCCAACAAGATTAAATTTACATCCAAGGCTGGGCACAGCGTTGGTGCCAGCAAGATGGGGGCTGGGACCCGCAGCCAGCACAGCATGTGCATCGCTTCGAGCTGCACGGCTCTCCGAGCGCGGGTGAGAGCTGCTGGGCACCATGAGTCTGGCCTGCAGCCCCTGGTGCAGCTAGCACAGCTCTGTCTGCCCGTAGGACCTGTGTCAATAAACGCTGAGATTTGAGCATTTCATGCATCAAACGTTCATCAGCTGCCTAAGCACTCTGTATAATCGGGGTTCTCTGCACGGGCATGTCCCCTCTGGGCCAGGAAAGCCTTATGAGAAGCAGAGGATGAGTTGCAGCCTGAGGAAGAGTCTCTGGAGTTTAAAGTCCTCGAGTTTAAAGCCATGGCTTAGAGGCTTCAGAGTTAGCTTCCTCTACTCCCCACACCTAAAAGCGACTTGTCAGGGACAGTAACATCAACATCAGGTTGTGACATTTGTCGGTCCAGGAGCACTGAAGTGCACATCTTGTCCGCCAAGGCAAAATCAGCACCTTCTCAAAGGGTGAGTGACATTGATGCAATATTACATCTCATAACAATGAGGTAATACTACCTGTAATCACATCCCCATCCCTTCCATTTTGAAAGTAATTGTTTTATTCTTGGTTTTCTTTTGCTGTCAAGGAAGACACAACACAAAGAGCAATATGGGTTTAGCCCTTCCTCAGGCACCCAGGACAGAAGTGCTGGCAGGATTCCTACCGAGGGCTGATCACTTGCAGATGAAGTGGTTGTAGAGGTGTCACCAAGGGCACACTTTGATCTTCAGGTTTTTATTGCTGGTGATGATATATGAGAAGACAAGGATGTTGTTTGCTCTCAGATTGAATTTCTAGTGCTGGCAGTTAGGGAGGAAAAAACCCAAGTGTATCCTTGGGAACACATGGCATCTCATGTGGCAGCCGGGGAAATACAAAGGCATATTGCTATTTTTAAAGCGGACTTTCTGAGTACAACTGCAGTTCAAAATATATGTATAAATAGCTATCCCCAGAGCCTTCTAATGCCAGTCTCCTCCTGAACCAACAGCTTCCAAATAGTTTTGGTGGAAGGCATCAGATTCCCTAATACCTCTCACACTGGTGCAAAAACCATCTCACACATGCACAGACACATCCCGAAGCAGCTATTTAGGATTCACACCACAGTCACTGAGAGCAAGTTCTGACCCACAGTGCCCAGCTGTGAGGGAAATACGTGTTTCCCAAACACATGAATATTTTATTATCCCATGACAAGGCCTCTGCTCTCATCACCCCGGAGGAGGGGGGACGCTGCCAGCTCTGCTCACAGAGCTGGCTGTCAGTCTCCCAGCATATGCCAGCTCTCACCATCATCTCCTCACTGCCTCAAACCTCAAGTATGGAGACAGGAAAGGTCTCAGAGATGGGGGAGCATAACACAGGTCCACCCCAGAGGATATTTAGAGTAGAATAGAATAGAATCATTAAGGTTGGAAGAGACCTCAAGGATCATCCAGTCCAACCGTCCCCCCACCACCTATTAACCACTAAACCATGTCCTTCAGTACCTTGTCTAACCTTTCCTTAAACACTCCCAGGGATGGTGACTCCACCACCTCCCTGGGCAACCCGTTCCAATGCCCGACCACCCTTTCCGAGAAGAAATTTCTCCTCATCTCCAACCTGAACCTCCCCTGGCACAACTTGCAGCCGTTCCCCCTTGTCCTGTCACTAGTTATCTGCGAGAAGAGGCCAACCCCCAGCTCACCACAGCTCGCTTTCAGGAACAAGCTCAGTTCCTTCAACCGCTCCTCATAAGACCTGTGCTCTTTGATGGGGTTTCACAATTTGATGGTGTTTCGCAATTAAGATTCCCTAATTCACTCTCTCTTTGCTCTCTGAGGGCTACCTTGGCAAGGGTGCTCTCCCTCGCATGAATCACCATCTGCTCCCTCCAGTGCACCAGAAAAGGAACTTCAAACTGAAACATCCTTACGTTCTTTCCTGTTTTGTAAAGGTGATTCAGGTTATCTTTTTTTTATTTAAAAAAAAAAAAAAGAGAGAAAGAAAGAAAGAAATCAAGAGAAGGAACTACTTATAAAGGAGCAGTCCCCTAGTGACCCAGCATTGCAAGGGAGGTGTTAGATGCCCAGACAGCAGTGGGATTACCCACTGGACAGAAGAGCTATAGCTCCATGCCGAGGGATAATTAAGCAGGGAGGAATGGGATTCCTGAAAGCCGAGAGGATTGAGTGAGAAGCTGTCTGAATGAATGAAAAGAAAACACCCCGCATTTTGTTGCTGTTATGTTAATTCCTGACCACTGGCAGAAGAATTACCTGGCATGGTAAAAACCTCCCATCTCCCTGATCGGGTCTGTGCTTAACAGATAGTGTCAGTACTGCAGAGGCTGTTTGCGTTGCCTTTCTTTCCCCGGTCAGGCTGCAATTGTATTTCTTTGTTTGACTTTGCAACAGAGGTTATTAACAAAAACGTGTTGTGAGCAGCGCTGCTTTGCTGATGTGACTCAGGGTCTTCAATCCAGTGATAACTTCTCCAGTGTAGGGTATAATTTGGAGGCCAACCCTGTCAAAACCCAGCACACAAAATCCGAAGACATTATGTAATTAATGTAATTTATTCAAATGACAAGTTAGTCTGCAGGCTTTTGTTTATTTCAGTAAAGTCTGCCTCTTTTCTCCGTTTCCATTTCTAAACTGTAGTCCTGGAGATGTTTTAAAACAAATATATAAGCCATTCATCACTGTTTGCAAACATCCACCAAAAGCCAAAGCTAACTTTGGTTTTAATCCTAGAGCAAACATACAAATGACTCATTCCCAAAGGAAGAAGTAGCTTTAATTAGCCTGTAACATTTTACAGGACACCATTTTCCAAAAGCCACTGTCTCTCATGTAACCCTTTAAATGCATTTTCCAGCCAATGATCATTTGCCCAAGTTCATAAACTGCATCTTTTTCCCAGAGTATTTAGTGCAGCTTGGTCCCATATTGTTCTGAGAGTTTGTTCTTCTCTTCCAAGCACCTCCAGGACAGGTTCACTATGACTGGCAAGGGCCAGAAACCTCAGCAGAGCATCTCTTCCCAGAGTGCTTCCTTGGCCATCAAATCAACTCCACCACAGGACTGTCTTCCAGCATCCTAGGTGTTGTCTCCTCAACCAAACTTTTCAGAGGTCGCTTTTTCTCTTCCTTAGAGGGGAAGAAAGTGGAAGAAGGGCAAAACACATGAGCTAAAAGGACTCTCAATGGCTAAGGGCCAACTCGTAGAGGTGTGCAATAGATAATTTGGCTTATAAAATCATATTGGCTGTAGACAGCAATCTTAAAACCTTAATGGACTTCTCTTTCTCTTAGCATTCTGCCCAGTTGTGTGGTTTTATTTTCCCTATAACTGTACATAGCTGCACTTCACCCACACACATGGAACATTTAAAATAATTTTAGTGATGATTTCTGTTCGTTGGGCTTTATGTCGAATAAGTTTTTTAACCTCTGTAGTCAACTGCTTGTGGAAGAGACCACATTACTCAAACCACAATGACGTATTCAATTAAAAACATCTTCCTATTGACTCATCTGGGGTTTCTGATTGTTTGTTTTATATAAGGTAATTCAGGTAGGTAGACATTAATCAGTTATCTGTTCTTCTGTTTTCCATGGTAAAGAGTTTCAGTTTCTCTAATTGTTCCTCTATTCCTCTTTTTTTTTTTTTTTTTTAATCTATCTTCCTTGCTCCCTAGGATGCAAGGCACAGACATAAAAGTCTTTCATGTAAAATAAGACAGCCTCAAAGCTGATTTCCACCTCAGATTCTCCAGATGCATGGCAGTAGAAGCCCTTCCCCGGCCAGGAGGCAGAGGAAGGGAAGAGATGAACAAGAGGTTTGCATTTCCAGAATCTCTCTCACCTTTCCCATTTTCAGTGAAAACTTGAGAGACTTTGGTTCCACACCATTTCAGAATCGAAAGGCTGTGAATGAGAGTGAGTACCCTTTCCCAACCTGCTCTAATAAGCCGCTGTGAGGTAACTACCTTTGCTAGTGGGGGACTGACTTCCTAAAGACCTTCCTCGTACTCCTGCAAAAGCAGCAATTTCGCTCTCATTGTTCCTGCGGCAGAGTTCACACACGAAACGCTCAGCAGGCTGCCGCTGGCTGAGTTTGGTTTTGTACTTTCTATGGCGCTGAGTGTCTTCGTTTCAAATAAAATCCATTTTAGCTGAAAACATGTAACTGTTCTTTGTGTCTAGAAAACATAATGCTACGGTGCAGCTTTTGGCTCTAAATGAGCACCTATAAATACCTTAACCAGGCACTCAGCAACACGCTATTGTTCCTTCCGCAGCAGCAGAAACTGCCTCGAACGTGAACCTTGGAAGCAAGGGAAATGTGAAGTAGATGCAGAGCGGGAACGCGTTCCTCTCCAGCTGACAACTCAAGGTTACTTCTGAAGTAAATAAAACCTTGCTAAAGAGATTTCTCTCTTTTCTGATAACGAAGCTGTGACATGCTGAATTTGACTGTTTTTCATTACAGAAGAGCTGAACAGGTCAGGGGGTGGGCAGGTTCAATTTGTTGTTTCGGTGTACGAGCGTCAAACAGCTTTGGGTTATGCTGAGGGGGTTAAACCTTCGATCTCCGTAACTGCTGACCACACCGGCCAGGTTTAGCAGAAGGCAGATGAATTCCCCAGGCTTCCCTTTCTGCAAAATATTTCCCTGTTTTCATGGGATGTAGAAATTGGAGCAAGGACTGAACATAAAATCTCAAAACACTAAGAGTCTTTGCGTCTTTGGAGAACTAAAAGAGCCAAAGCTATCTGTGCTGCAGCAGGACAGCTTCAGGCAGTCCAAGTGTAGTGGAGAGGAGCAGGACCCCAGGTCCTGTTTCAAGCAGCCGGGCAGCATCTGACTGACTGACTCCATCAATTACTGATGTCCAGCGCTACAGAACAATTCTTTCTTTTGCATTTTAAAGGCTTTTTCTGTAAAAGAAGTATATAACCCTGCAGGTTGCTGTGTCAGACCGCCCCCTCCAAAGCAAAGAGTGCCAGGAAGGAACTAAGGGTGAATATTTACCTATGAGGTCATTCAATCACTGCACAGTGACAGAGAGCATTGCACATGCAGAGAGTCCTCCCATGGGGGAGTTTGTATTGCCTCAATGTGTTGGTAGGGAATAAGTGACTTTCTCTGGCATCTGTAACGTTCAACAGGTGTCACTCTGCTGCTTTTCTGCTTTCCAGCAGAATTTGTAGTTACTAATGAAAAAGAAAACGAATATTAGCCTGATTAATTGATTTTGCCTTCTAGGCCTAAGTACTAGCCCTCCAGGTGGGTACTGAATTGCCCATTACAGCAACAGCAAAGTGCTGTCTGCCCTCCTCCTGGTTGTCCCAGCTTCACCTTAAGTTTCCCTGTGTTGTACCTGTACGTTCAAAGGCACAGCTGGGCCAGCGAAATGGTTCACTGCCTCGGGAAGGAGTGGTCCTGATCTCTCCACCCCATCACTTCTTTTCCCCCATCACTTCTTTTCCCCCATTCTCCTTTCCATTCTCCTGCTGTTTCTCTTCACTTTTCCTGGTCCTCAGAGGGCCTCTTGCTGATCTCACACAGCTGGCAGAAAATTAAGGTGGTTGAAAAGTCAGTTAATTTATATATATATGTATTTATATTTGTTTTCTTTCAGATGAGTGAATCAAATTGTCTCAGTGAAAAGTCAGAGAAGCGTTAGATCTAGCACAAGGGAGGAGGCAAGGCCACGGCACTAAGCCTGAGCGTAGGGGAAGTGGAGTAGAACTGGGTCTACCAGCAGCAGCAGCAAGTCAGGTCATCCCTTCTGGCAATCCATACAGAAAAGATCCTTCATTAGGTAGGCTACAGGAGCCAGGATTAAAAGGCAAGGAAGAGAAGTCCATAAAGACCTAAGACACTGGGAAGAAACAGATGCCCCTCTGTTGGCTGGCAGCTGCCTTCTGCACTGCAGGTCTTCAACCATCGCACACCAACAGCCTGGTCCTGTGACGTGGCTCACTCAGCAAAGCCTGGTGCTAACTAGAGCCTGGGGGCTGGACCCCTGAAATGGGATAATTGCACCCAATTTCCACAGCAAGGAAATGGCAGAATTGCCCTCTTCTGGGAGGGCAATGAGATTTTCTGTGTAATGCCGGGGTGATGTCTCATCTGGGAGTCATCACCTGGGAAAAGAGGGCTAGAGAAGAGTGCAGCCATGAGGGTACCACATCCCCACATGGTGGATGCTGCTAGAGCCCTGGCAATACCAAAGTCACCAAGACAGACTTCTGTCCTCTGGGATTCACTCCCTGCGAGTGCCAGTCCTCAGCTCCAGCGCTGGAGGAGGTGAAGGACCCTGACATTAGTAAAAGGTCAAAGCAGGAATGACTATTAAATGAAATAGGGAAAGGCAGGATCACTGGACGTCAAAGATGTGGAGTGAGCAATTCCTTACTGATTTTTTTTAGAGCATTCCTAGGTTGCAAGGAAAAAATAATTAAGTGGCATACTTGCAGTATCTAATATTTTAAGTTTGTTTTAATAGTCCTTTACATCATTATGATCAGTACTGTGAGTCCATAAATATCTCCATCTCTTCAACATTTTCTTCTTGACAGGTTAGTTTTCTACCCACAGAGATATTGATGAGACACTTTTGTGCTCCAGATATGTGCATTTTTCTGCATTTTCAAATAGGAACCACCATTATCTTTTTGCAAGCTGAATATTTTTTATACATCATTTACTAGTGACTAATGTGTGCTTCAGCCATGGGCTCCAAGGACTGTCATTTATCTTCCATAATGACCACAAGTTCTTAAGCAACCAGCAACATACCGGCTGCAAAAGATGATCACAGAAGACTCTTAGTTACAGTGAACAGAAACAGAGCAAAATATATACTGATATATTTCACTTTGGAAACAAATAAACCACCCGTCTTTCCTCTCCTATGTAATGCAATATAAAGTAAAAGAAGATTTTAAATAATGTAAAAACGTACAGGTTTATTTCTGTTTCTGAAGTGAGTGTAGCTTCAACGAAAATAATTAAAAAAAAAAAGCCCACAACAATAAACTTTCTAGTGTGTTGACTGCCTGTGATTCCGTACTGCCGCTGAACATTTTCTGTACAAAGACCATAAGCAGCAATAGTTGTACGTACATTTAGGGCAATGCCACTGTGTCCATAGGATGCAAAGTATTAACCCTGAGCCAATGCTTCCATATGAAAGCAAACTGGATGCTGTTTTCCAAAATATACATCCTATAAAGATTTCAGATTAGCCATACGGCTTTTTGAAGCACTGCATTGCAGAAGTTGACCAAATTTGTGACACGGCATGCAGCCACATCTCCTGGATGGAAGTTAACGAGCACTGAAATCCCTCCTTAGGTTAAACATGGTGTAACGTGGAGCGATGGTGTAACAGGCATAGTGCAACCTTCAAGCCACACAAGCTGAAGTGTGGGAACTCTGCCCAAGCTATGCCAGTCAGTATGCTCAAGAAATGAATTCTGAGCAGTTCCCCAAGTGGTAGGAAGCTATTGGGTCCCTAGAAACACGTTGTATTTCCAACCACTGTCCGAGTCATGCCTAGTGACAATATTGGCTCATTTTTCACGTGTTCCTAATGATTTCAAGTGCTCCATTTGACCCTGAGTTTCATGGGAAGGAAGCTCAGTGCTTGTTTGGATGTCTTCTTATAAGTATTTCCTCTTCTACAGTTCTACTGACAGCTCAACAAATAGTATCCCTAGTGCCAAATAAG
The DNA here is from genome assembly GCA_013399095.1 of Psophia crepitans. Lineage (NCBI taxonomy): Eukaryota > Metazoa > Chordata > Aves > Gruiformes > Psophiidae > Psophia > Psophia crepitans. The sequence continues at coordinate 314,942 of VWZZ01003700.1, read as the reverse complement.
TTCCAGCTATGCAACAATTTTTCCACATGCTTTCAGATGCTATAAAACAGCTTTATCTCCATTCTGTGTCTTGGGGTTGAGTTATTTTTTAGTATCTTTCCTCCTATTAATAAAGAGCAATGGAGTGATAAATGTGCATTTTACGCAATACACATCACTGCATATGTATACTGCTGCTTCCAGCGGTGCAGCCACCTCCTGCTGCACGCAGGCTCTACACAGTCCCCTCCTGCACCCGGCAAACCTACAGAGAGCACAAGCTTAGGGAGCCTTTCGTCAGCCCCATCGGCCGGGTGACGGGGCAGGGAGAGACCAGAGGCAAATCTAAACAGAAATCTCTTTACCTGCTTTGGAGACATTAACCTTCACTAGTGTGCACAGAGTGCAGCATATATTTCCACGTCAGGTGTGCCTATAATCAATAGTATAATAGATAATATTGACATCAGCTGATTACCTTAATGGTCACACTTTACATGTGTAAACCTGGCCAATGTGTAATTTCTGATTTCAAGTACCTCACAGTTTGCTACCTTATCAATTTCTAGCTTATTCCTGATGTCCCTAAATGTTTGGTCTACCCACCTTTCATACCTGCCTGCACAAGCCTGTCCATACTACGGAGGGTTTCTGATAAAGACTTTGTTTTTTCCTACCTACACACCTTTCATTGCTTTTGGGTGCAGAGGTGCACAGCGGTAGATTAAGATGAACGTTTTCTAAGCTGATTAGTAATTCAGAATGATTCATTGATGGGTTACATACCCACAATATCTTCAAAAGATCAAAGAGATCTTATTTTCAGAGACTGAGAGTCTGGAAACTGAAGACCATAGAAATTCAAAGTCCCTGAGACAAACCTTTCGCACTTCTAAAAGTTACTAATTGGAAACATAATTGCAATGAAGTATGTTTTCATATTACAGATTCTGAGTGTGTTTACCCAGGTATACTTCTTTCGCAGCTCCAGAATATAGTCCCTGATAGAGAGGGATGGCTTTGACAAGGAACATCAGTCATTTTCAGAAATCTGAGGAGGCAACTATGTGCTTAAACAGTTTTGCATGAAGCCAACAAACACCGAGCCTGGAGAAGAATGTCCTTGTCTGCATGTGTGTTTTGTAGCATCAGTAATACGTATCTTGGGAGCATTTAATCTATAGTATCAACGCTATTTATGGTGTCTGGAGTTTTACATGGCTAAAGTAATTACTGTGATAAATGCCAGCAATATTTTAAAATTAACATTGAAGTTTTCTTCAATTTAGAAGCAGAAGACACTTATTGGCAAAGATGGAACTGCAGTAAATTCCTTTGCTATTTAGGGTCTGATTCTGCATAGATGATGCACAGAAGGGTCTGTATTTTCATCCTGAAGCCAGGTGGCTTTCTTGACTTCTTGAGTGCTGCTGTGGGCACAAGACCAGGCCTCGTGACTGTTTTCCCTGTTCAACTCCTGAGTGATTTCAGCTTCATCTTTTCTTTCTGGTGCACAAGTCAACAAGTCTTCTGTGCCTCAGAGCATAACCTACATTTTAGCTGCCAAATGGACAGATAAGTCCAATTCCAACTACTCCTCCTCCACAGCTGTAATATCACATAACTAATATCAGCCCAAGAAACCACTTCCAAAGCATGTGAGTATAAACTTTATTCATGTCAAAAAGGGTTCTTACCACCTGGAGGTCACCAAAGGACTGGGACAAGTCATGGGCTGACACCTAAGGCAGCTTGGAAATTATCACCATCAATAAAAGAGCATAACCAAACTACAGTCTCCAAAGGAGCAGGTTCAGCCTCTGCCATGGACTGCTCTGGTGTTGCAATCGCTCATCTGCAGCCCAGGGGCGTTCTGCCTGAGAAAGGAATACAGGATCACAGTCTAACTTTTGTGTGGCACCCCAACAGACAAAAACACTATCCAAGGTGATACTATTTGCTCTGAACCGGTAAAGGATTGTCCCAGCTGATGTGCTACCAGAAAGTTATCTGAGAAGCAAAATATTCTCCAAGACCTTTGGATCACCTAGTTGAGCCAGTCTAATGGTCACTGCTAGTGAGAATGAACAGTCTTTGTCCCTCCTGTCTTTCTGCTTTCTTTTTCCCCTGCTCCCAGCTGTGTGCTTCTGCTTCTCTCTTTGGGACTGGGGTGGCTTTCCTGGTCCTTGCTGAATGGATTGAACTTATTAACCTGGCAGAAAACTAACCCTGCAAAAAAGTTGAGTTGGTTCATGCAAGGATCAGGACAGGACTGCTGCTGGAGTGCAGGTGAGGATGAGAAGGAAGGGAAGAGAGAGGAAGAAGGGAGAGGTCATTTTTCAGTGAAAATCAGTCATTGGGTCAGCTTGACTGTTGCGTGATAATTGCTGGAGGTAAGCTGAAAACTAAATTATTATTAAAGGTATGGTATTGTTCACACATTAAGGAAAGGCCTAACACTAAAGAAGCTTCACAGATGGAGTGCAGCTGGTATGCAAGAAATTAATTCCATGGTCAACATAACCTGCAACCTTAGATGTTGGCAAGCATCAGGGAAGCTTGATGTGCTCCAAGAGGAACAGCATGGAGTGTGGAGCAGAGTAAAGACACCATGGCCCGGCTCTGTGATAACACTACAGAGATGGGAAATTGATGGTCCGATGGAATTGATAAGCTCCATACTTGACACCATGGGCCAATAGTTCACCATATTTTGACAAAATGCTGTCCTTTGTGCGAACTTTGCTCAGTATAATGTCATTATAATACCAAAACACACCTCCATCCCAAAGGCTACCCACCTCCAAAGCCTGACCACCCCTTCTTGAGTTTGCGCTCTGAATTTTCTTAAACTGTATCTTTAAAAGCAAAGCGAGAGAAATTTACACCAATTATAACAAAAGGTATGTATGACTAGAGTCCCTCAAGCTCCACCTGTAAATAAGAAATACTATAAAAATGGCTTGAGAGACAGGGGAGTTAGGGAAGATACCATTGTGGACAAGTCAGGGAGGATACCATCGCAGACAAGCATCGTAAATTACCTCTGACTCCTGGGACCAGTCAATGGGCTGAGCAGCTCTTTCCCCCCACAGGGACGCCTTTGGGTAAGATCTGAGCTATACCGAGTGCTTTCTCAGGGAAACTTAGAAAATCTCTCTAATTTTGCACTCTATATTACTTGTAACACCTTTATTTGCACATGCCTTTTGCAGGCAGTATACTGTCACCGGCAACCCATAAGAACCTGTATCTCTGTTGCTTTAATAAACTGCACTATTCATGTAGCCAGCTGCAAACATTTCTCACTGGGTGCCACCAAACTCTGGCCGTGTGAGTCCATAGATTGCAACTGGACAGGGGCTGCAGTGCACTATTAGTGTGGCCGTAATCGTGATAGTTCAATAAAGTGAACACAACCGGGTTGATAGTGCTAATTGGACGTAACTCAGAATCTAAGCCCAGCTGCCCCCAGCTCCTCTGATGTCTGAGGATAAGCTGGAACACGAGGGCATTTATTTTCTGCCAATTCCTTCACATGTTAACGCGACAACAATGTTATGTGATCCTGCCCTCCACTGATGAAGAGAAATTTCTATGTTTCAGAGGATGACCAAGGGATGCAAAGTCTCTTCCACTTTCATCCTTTCAAATCTACTGTAAATTCAAATGAGCTAAGAACTACTTCTGGGCAGTAAGAAAATTTTGGGCACTACTCCATTTTACTAGTTATCTCTGCAGAAGACATAGATATTTGTGCTGGAAAGGCAGGACTGGGAACTCTCCACCACTTAGTTCATCTCTTTCCACAAACAGGTACAGTAGTTTAAGCTCAGAAAACAACAGTGGTTTCTCTCTTGTCAAACCTGATCTCACCTGTAGTACAGCCCTGCCCCATCTTTCAGGATCACAGCCTGTAAGCACCAACTATTCCTTGCAGTCAGTGGCGTATTACTAACATATAAACTGCAATATACAGTGAATATTAAATTATATACAGGGAGAATTTCCCCTTCCCCCTCTTTACCACCAGTGAGTAAAAGGAACTCTCTTTCATAGACATGTCAAAGAGCTGTAGTTCATGCCTGGGAGAAAATTACAGGACAGTTTTATAGCAATTCAGGGAAGGGATCTCTACTATGCAAATAAAATACAGCGCATCCATGAAACACTTCATGATAGCCTTGCTCCGGATTTCATAGAGAAGATGGGTGGTGGGAGACCGTGGGGAGTCCTTCAGCTTCTGCAGATCCATCAACAGGCTGCAGGTCTCCTGTGTCCTCCTACATGGGTTTCTTCAGCTTGTGGGAGAAGGTGGCCTGTAAACAACAGGAGAAGGCGATGGCACCTGCCCTGCCCTGTGTTCATTGCCTTTCCCTCTGTGGTACGTTGCCTGAGCTCAACCAAGGTGTTTAGACATTGAGTTGTACAGGCTATGGACCGTGCTTGCTATTCAGTCAGTGTACCCTTGCCTCTGAGCCCTGCTCACAGCCCCTGGTGTTTTTGCTAAAGATCTGTCCAGGCTGTTTCAAAATGAGCAAAACTTTCAGGCATTGAACAGTCAGCAGAAACCTGATCTAATCATATATTCAGCTACAAGATCTTCATTTAACCTGAACACAAACTGCAGGGCCTTTCCTTTTTTTTCCTCAGGAATTACTTCTGTTTTGCATTCCAGAACACTTGTCACCCTGGTGAATATTAATTAAAAGTTGTAATTAATTAAAATGTCAATTAATTCCTTTATTTTATTCTTCAGGGTAATCGTGTATTCTGTGCAAGGAAGAGCAGCAAGTCAGCTTACCAGAATGAAATAAAACAAATCTCAGTGTAAGCTCTGCACTGTGGATCCTGAAAGCAGTGATTGTTTGGCCATTTGGTCAAGGTAGAGAGAGGGTTAGGGAGCACATCCATGAAGGCAGACAGATGAGCACGTTGCGACAGTTTGGGGACCACCTATGGCCAATTTATGAATTCCAGCTGTGATTTTATGAGCGTTCTGTGCATTTAGGAGTTGTGATTGTCATTTGTTGTAGGCTCGCAGCTTATGTTGAAGAAAGCAGGGATTGCACCTCAATGACCATCTCTGAAACAGGAGGTTGTCAGGACCATAAACAGTGAGCAGCCACGCTTTAGCAGAGCAACGTCTGGTTACGGCCTCAGCAAAACTTTTTTTCTAAACCTAAATTGCACCAGGGTAGAAATGAAGCAGGAAATCACCAGTTTGGTCACAATGATCCCAAAGAAAGAAGGGGATGGGAGCTGAAACCAGATGTTTGGGGGTTTTGTTTGATTTTTTTAAATCATTGAATATGTGAATGTGGGATAAAACCGCAAGTCAGCAGCCGTGCAGTAGTTACCATGATGGGCATGTGCAAAGGAGTTCATTTTGGGATACTTCAGCTTGCTCTGTGGTATAGACTTATCCCAGGTGTTACTGAAACAAAACAAAAAAAAAGGCGTATTGGTATATTTTCACATGGAAATTGAAAAGAAGTGAAATTTCTATCCAGAATGTCACCATGGGAATCATTATTTCTTTGTACATAATATGGGAATTCTTATTAATTCCTTCCAAAGACACTGCAGCTAATCTCTAATGTGCTTCAGAAGGAGAACACTAATCACAGCGTTAGCCATGGGAATTTAATTATATAAGGATGAAAATTCCCATACATGTAAAATCAACATATTGGCATGTTGTTTACCTGGAATTGTTGATCGTCTGCTATGTTATTGTTTCATTTCCTTGCAAAGTTTCTCAGAAACCATAGTTATTGTACCTTGCTTCTTCCTCTTCCTCTCTAGGGGCAGTTCTTTCCAGATCAAGGCAAACAATGAGTTTGCACAGCATCCTCACCAGACGTTATGAAACACGGCTTTGTAGACCTTTCCTGTCAGCTCACATAGATGATTCTATTGAGACCTGGGTTGCTTTTAAAAATTGCATTTGCCTTTAATAATGACTGAGTACAAAATGCAGTGCAATATAAATACAGCCTTTCCTTCTCTGTTCTGTGTTTTTCTACAGTATTTTTCTATACCCGGTTACATCATCACCACAGGCAGGATTTTTCTTACCAAAAGAAGTCAGCAATGTGACTTCTGTGTCTAAGCAACTCATCTTGACTTTGTCCACAGGCACAGAAACACTTCCAAATCGTCATTCATGTCATTCTAAAATGGATGAGATGACCTTAAATACCTTCTTTCCATTCACTGAATCAGAGGCCTTGCATGACCAGCTCTGAGGTAGACATAGATGTTGCAAGTCAGGTGGCAGGCAGCTTTTTCTATATGTCTTTGCTGGACAGAGAAAATGCAGGAGACCAGCTTCAATTATGCTTCTGATTTTGCATCTGTAATCTCAGTTCTGCCATGGTTGGGTTTCTCATAATTAATTTGGGTAAAAATACATAATTATTTTTCTTTTTGCTAATTTGGGATTTTATTCAAAAATTGCAGAGGTAAAAAATAATTTCAGATTTCTAAGGAGGTTTGCCAGACTGTACGAACTCTATGACATGTTGAAATTCAGACTGTCCAATGACGCAGGCAGAAATGATGTATTGGATTTGTCCGTGTAAGAATAACACTCATCTAACAGAGAAACAAGGGGACATCATGACATAGCCCCAAAGATCACCAGAAAGAGTTCAGAGAGCAACTTTCTCTTAGCAAGACTGTCAATGCCTGTTTCCAGCTCATGAAGAGGGAAGGTGCTGCTCCAGGTGAGAAATTCAGACCTTTTAAGCTTCAAAACCTGAGTCAGGAGATCTCCTCAAACCAGCACTGCTGCTGAGAAAGACACGTATGAAACTGGACAACATTAGATTCTTCTTCTGAGTTTCAGCTTGAGTTGCTGAGCACTAGAAAATGCGATCTCCAAAGGTTCAGCTGGGATGTCAAAGGACAGCACGAGTCTGGGTTTCGTTAGCAGCTAGCCCTGTGGACTGGCTGGTGGATCCTTTCACATTTAATCAAAGGCACAATGCACATCGCACACACAAAGGAGAGGGCATTTGCAAGGTATGCCCCAATTTACACCTATCTCCCTCAAGGTGGATCAGACCCTTCAGGTAGGTGGAGATTGCCACAGTGCAGCTCAGGCAGCGTGTTGCTTTTGCTGTCACCTCCAAACTGTCCCTGTCCCCATAGGTTTCTTCCCTTCTCTTTTGAGACAATCCACCCTGACAATGCCCACAGAGTGGTGGAAAAGCAAAGCACAAAATGATTGTCTTGACAGGACTCTATAAATGAGGTCAATTGACCGGAAAAGTGAGCACCTGCCTAAGGCTCCTTACTCTGGAAGGTCCCAAACTACTTTGCTGCACATTCTTATAACCGTATTTGTCCAAGCTTCCTCCTGTGATAGCAAAAATGACTGTCTAATTGGGGAGGGCAGAGCAGCCGATTAGCACACAGCACACTGAATAACATCCCAACATCTGTTGCCACAGATTTGCTGACAGCTGTTTCTGCAGAGTAGCTGGAAAATCTGATAATCCTGAACATGAAATTTCTTGTTATCTGTGCAAAGGCAAGCGCCGGTCTCTAACACGACCCTAAAGGGCAATCCGCAGCTTTGACTAAATGCTGCCAGCCACACCTGGACATCTCCTTCAGCAGCTGCTCTGAGGACACACAGCTGGACACATCTGCACCGGGGCTGCCTCCCATAGGGTGACACACGGGGAGGCACTTTTGGTCAGTTAGGGGTGTTTTTCATACTCCACGGTTTAATTCTATTTGCGTCTTCAGAGAGGGTCCAAGTTGAACACTTCTGCCGGAGTGAACCCAGAAAGGATTCATGACCAGTGTGAAGATTCCATGAAAGCACTAAAAACTGTGGAATAAGTACAGAAACTTTCCCTCCACTGGATCCCAGTTAAGCTGGGTGGAAAACCAGCCACTGCTCTCCCGTGCTCTCTGCTTAATGAACCAGGGTTGATTTGGTCTGCAAGCAGCAGTGCTGTTTAGCACAAACCTGCAGCTGGGTTTATTTTGCCATGAAGACCCACTAAGAAGATACATGTGAGCAGGGACGGAAACCAGACACGGGGCTGTGTGAAGGAGACTGAATTCTGCCGCCCCCAGTCTATGTTTAGCAGAGAGATACGGATGGAGTTTACCAGAGCAGCAGTGCTGTCAAACGCACCCTAATGACCCAGCCCTACGCTGAGACCTGGGTATAACACTTGGTGGCTAGAACTTATTTTAACTCCAGTGGCTAAGAATGAGAGCAGGCCAAAACTGTGAAGCTTTTCGCTTAATTACCTTTTAAAACCTGCTCTCACCATAAATGACACACAAACACGGATAAGGGCAAGGATCAATCCTAATAACAGCTGGGCCTTTTTGCAAACCGCAGTTATCTGCATGGCAGCCCCCAGTCAGTGGCACACCAGAAACGTGTGAAAGCCCGAGTACACACGTTACTTCAGAGGCCGCCATTAAACACAACCCTCATTCTCGGTTTCACGGGTTAGGGCGTAGCTGCCGTGCCCAGCTGCTGTTTCATGGCGAGGTAACGCCGAGGGAGAAGCAGAAGTTCCTGCTGTGATGGGTGAACTGGGGCCTGTCCAACAGTGGGATCATGTGTAAGCCTTTAAAACACAAAAATCCCAAAGAAAAAGATTTAATCTCTGTGAAAAGCAGTACTGAAAATTACCGAGCACTGTTGTAGCGGGTCTGACCGATGGGCAGACAGCAGGAATATTTGTACCTTTGGTGCTCAGCCAGGTAAGGGCACCGTTCCGTGCTGCTGCCTGTTCCCACACGGCTCTAGATTTGCCACCGGCGAGTCATGGGGATATTGCTCCAAACGCAACGTTAACAAGCAGGTTGATGCTTCAGTCACTTCTAAGCCTGGTTTTAAAGACAAATTTAAAATATTTAAATTTTTAAAAATTTGCATGTTACAGATCCAATTTATGCTTCATGACATGCTGCCTGGACGGAGACTGCCAGTGCCCCGACCACCGGAGGCTTTGTTTCCCCAAACATCTTACCTACAGTCAACCAGGCAAATGTGACCCTGCCTGCCTGCATTGTCAATGAAACCTGCTGTCCTCATGACATTTAATATACATCAAATTGATGCAAAAGAGACACCGAACCTCAGATCTGTTTTTTCTAGTGTAAAAAAACAGGTGCCAACATCCATGCCTAAATGCTGATTTTGGAAGTCAAATGCATGTGGTTGATGTCTTAAAGCCTGCATTTCAAAGCCTGGAAAATGCAAGTGAATTAAAACGTTACCTGTTTCAGGTGCCTGGGTGTTCATGTTACCTTTGCATCCACAGGCACATTCCTCACTCCCTCCTTTTGCCAGCTCTCCAGTGTTTGCAGGGTGGGGTGGGATGTGGAACAAAGCAACACACGTAGGGGTCTCCTTCAAAAAGCAGAGAACTAAAAAAATAGAAGAGAATTGCACGTCAGTATTGATGTGAAATGATTTCTGTCCCCAAGCACACCTGAATATCTCCCATTCTTGTTCATACCATAGCAATAGCAGCACAAAGCAACCTACAAGTTGGCATGGATGCTGCAAGAGAAGGTCCTTACTGCGACGTGGCACAGACCTCTCCTTATGGCCTTGCAGTGACAACGTGTGCTACAAGTGACTTAGGGAATGCAGTCCCGTGGCACCAGCACCACAGAGCTCAGCTCCAAAGATCTCATCACACACCTCATTTCAACAAGACAACAGCCCTGAAGGTACTGGAGTGGTGGTACCCATGCAGCACGAGTTTGCACACAGTCTCTGCCTTCCCAGGTCTAGCTCGCTGTGAACAGGGCAAATATCCCCCAGCAGTGTGGAACTGGGGGGTATGTTCCAGGTTTTCACAGTGACAAATAAAGCTCTTGAAAGTGTTTTGCAAACATAGGAACATATTTCCCACACAACAAAGATCTGATCTGGGAAGTGAAGTCATCCAACAGAAGTCATCATTACTGTCACATAGCTCAGACTGTAATTAGTCCCTACACACAGGTTAATGTTTGGACCTTTCAGCCCAGAGAGAGACTTTTTTTAATTTCAGCAAAACATATTTTATTTCATTAGTTTATTACAGTAATTATTTTTGTTATTTCACATTTTTAGTGCTTTGTAATTAAGCCAGGAGCTGTGACAGAGCGTGAGTTACAGTGCAGTGAGCCACGCTTGTGTGTTGTTAACCGGGAGCCTGAAGGCCATGTGCCACCGAGTGCGCAAGGTATGAATTTACTGGGCTGTAAATGGTACCCTCGTGTGCCTTACTGAGAAGATAAACCAGCTCACAAAGCAGAAGATTTCAGGACTAAGGATAAAAACCTGTGCTGATCCCTGCACTGAACTGAGAAGCGGTGCAGGAACAGAGTCAGAATATATTAAAAGAATGTTACTACTTCCCTGCTGCCCCAGAAACACCACCACAAACTCCCGTTTCCACCTTAATTTCAGTGACGTACACGAGATACTCCGCAGGTGTGAAGTAATGAAGTTTCAGGACACCAGGTCTTACTTGTTGAGCACTGTGCCTTTCCATCAGCAGAAACCAAGAGTGGCTCTGGGCCATCCATTTGGGAGGAATACAATAACAATCTTCCCAGCTGTGAAGTTAGCCTGATTTCCTAATCACAATCTCACAGACCTGAGAGAAGCCAAAGGAAATAAACTTCTGAGGGACGTGGACCCTTAAATCCCGTTTTAAGCATGATTAAGGTTTAAGTGCCTGAGCCTCGCTGGTCTCACTGGCTTTCACAGACAGTTTGGGCTGAGGATCCTGACAGAGTGACCATCACTTTATATGTTCCCCATTGCTCACATGAGATAAAATGAACCCGTTTATAACTCTTTCAGGGGTTCTTGAGCTAGTACGCTTTACTTTGCATTCGTCCCAGTTAAGAGCTCACACACACTCAGGGACACCCTGGTTTCCTGTGGCCCCAGCAAACCCTTACCCCCAACAGCCCCTGCGTACCCAAACCACAGCTTGGAAAGGAGATTTAGCCTCCTGGCTGATCCAAGTAGCAAATCATTATACTGTTCTAAATAAAAAGAGAAATAACATTAATAAAGGGGATGGGGTGGGCGACTGGCGTCTTTGGAGTTTTGGCCACCTGTGTAAATTTCAGAGCTCTATGATGATCTGCTAATTTTGCCACGACACGCAGTGAGAGCAGCATCTCCACAAGCCACACAGTGCAGGGATCTCCAGGAGCCCCTCTAGACAAATAACCATGTCTGTGTGCAGAGCTAGCAGGATCTTCCTCCTTATATCTAGGTAATTTCAGCCTTCTTGACTTAAAAATAAAAACAAACACAAAAAAAACCCCAAAAACCCACAAACAAAACCCAGGACAAAAACCTCACAACAAACCCAAGTCTTGTCCCTTCGCTGTGCTTTGGTAGGAGGCTGTCAACAGACAGCTCCTTACCACAGAGCTGTCTTTGTGGCTTTGGGAAACAAACACGTCATTTATGTTCTTATGAAGTATTCCTGTTTTATATATGATGCATTCAGACCAATCAATCTTCTATCTTGGTAGCCTGTTTAGAGACTTAGGGAGCTGGCATTGATTAAATGCCTATAATAGAGAGCATTAATTTACCCGTCAGTGGAAAAATCACCATTGTAAATTGTCCCAGTAGGTTTGTATATCACCAAACGATACGCAGCATGTTCTGGATGTATGTACTGAACTGCACTCGTACATAAAGCACATTCAATTAGCAGCACCAGGATTGCTGAGCTGCCCATAAGCAAGAGGTCTGGGTTTGATTCTGCTGCCCTCTTTAGGATTTCTGCCTGGGGCTCCTCAGTCTGTCAAGAAATGAAGTGCAAGATCACTCAGTGTCTGACGCTCCACAGGGACCCCACAGCATCCCATGGGACTGGGTAAAAATTGGCATATTCCTTCCTTTTGCTTATCATGCTATGCTGTTTGTAACCTAATTAAGATTTTTTTGTTGTTGTCATAAAGAGGAGAAAAATATTCTGTGTTCATGGGAGTACTGGAGTCTCCTTCATCTGTTGAGTTCATGGTCCCTGAAGAAAGATCACATATTATTCACATGCTATACCCTTGGGGCACAAGGAGGAAGATCACAGTGCCCCAAGGGGAGGCAGGAACTAGTTTCTCTTGACCAGTGAGGCAGCATCAGATTTGCATTGCCCTAATAAAAAATGTTCAGACACAAACCATAAGTAGCTATCTCAAGAGGAGATAGCCAGCTCCTTATTGTGGCTGTAGAGGAGGGCATGAGGGTGACAGGGGAATGAGCTGAGTGAGGAATAGCTGGTTTTGGCAGAAGAAAAAGCAAGAAAATGCCCTATATAGGCAACCTGGGTCACTAAGGACAGAGATGTTCAGGAAAGGCAGGGAGAATGGGTGAACCACAGCAGCAAGGAGGATGTGAAGCAAAGGATGTGAGCAAAAGAAAAGCTCACGTCTGCTTAAAACTCTCACCCTGAGGCTTTGTCCAGTCATTGCTCCCATTCATACCAGGTTCATGCACCCTGTGGCACTCGTGGCACCCTCCAGCTACTCCAGTCTAACTCCCTCCTCCCCAACCATGGCACAGACGCAGCAGTCCCTGGGACACGAAGCTCCATCTCTCAAATCAGTAAATACCTAACAAAAGAGAGTAAAATTCATCCTGCCCTTCTTTTTTCCCAAATATCCCACAGAAGGAAAGGAGATCCTTCCTGTGAGCAAAATGGTCTGTTCCTGCTTCAGTATTTCCTTTACAAAGGCAACGACTTCAGATCCATCAGTGTTTCTCCGCCCAGTCTGACCACACGAGTGTGGTTTCCCCAAGCCTGCCAGCTTAGCTGCATGACCACTTTCAACCCTCCAGCATGCAGGAGCTGTGAGAGATTAAGGTTTGAGCACCGAAGTAAAGTTACTTCACCCAGACCTCCCAAGGACTCCCTTACTCAAACCTGCAGGCGCGGGAGTCAAGATGTGATCTTTCTAGCTGTCAGCCCTGAAAAATTAATCAGAGAGATGAAAATCCCCTCTGCCATTCATCACCGCTGATAAAGGTCCTGCCACCAGAGCTGAGCTCCCAATTTTGCTGCTGATGCACACGGCAGGAGGTGACCCGGTTCACTCTTGCAGAGCCACCACGGTTCTGCCACGCAGGTGCTACAAAACCTCGTACGTACCAAGGACCTGCACAGGTATAGCTTCAAGTCACTTAGGTGGGATTGCCTGAGTAATGCAGAAGGTAGCATGCTTTCTGAGATGAAGGGGAAGGTTCTGAAAAACAACTCATGACTGCAAGCAGGCCTCTTGCTGTGTGACCAGTTGAGCTATTTTTAAAGTGTTGCGTTTTCACACAGGACTAAAGAGTCTTTGGTACCTTCTGTAAAACTGACCTTTTCAAGGGCAGAGTAAACCTTTGAGTACAAACACTACTAAGCTCCACCATGCTAAGCAGGCAGGTGTAAGCCCAGCTCAGGGCTGGAAGCTGTTGAGCATCATTAGTGCCTGGGAAGCAAAGTGCATGGTTCAGTCGTAGTCCAGCACTGATGTGTCCATAACAGCTTCCAGGCTGTGGCTGGTCTCATCCCAACAGCTCTGACCTCTCATCTGTCTGGGCCCAGCTGGGGACAAGCTGAATATCCAAAGCTCGAGGCGTGCAGCATCAGCTGCCAGATTTCTGCAAACGCAGCCCAAAATTTGAGAGGACTAATGCTAATTGCCCAGCATCCACTTCACACTAGCTGCAGTCCTTCCACAAAGGGTTAATTTTATTTGCAGAGCTCTGTGCTATGCACAAGTAAATCCCAGTGCGTTTTTACCAGCGTGATTTATAAGACAGGTTTAGAAAACTCTGGTCTCAGAAGTCTGTTGTCAGAGTTAATGGAGCAAGAATATAAACTGCAGCATCTTAGGGTTACAGTCACCTCTCCGTAGCATCCTCCCGGCAGTTTTAGATCCAGATCTCCGCTGCATTTGTCCAGGCTGCAGTCACACCTCCAGCTGCAGTGTGGCAATGCCTTTCCTTATGGTCTGCAGGTGGGACAGAGACTTCTTCTTGAACTTTGCACCAAAAGGTTGAGCGTTGCAGCAACCTGAGGTCTGCGTGACTTTCCCCCTTCCCTATCACCCTGCAGACGCGGAACAGACAGACCCTTCAGTCTGTAGGCTGCACATAGCTAGCCGACATGAAGGAATGGAGGTGACAGGCACACAGAGGGAAAGGAGTGTGGTGTTTTGCATGGCCATGTCTTGTTTGCACCCATGGAGAGCAGCATGGGCATTGCCACACCTCCCAGAGTAAGGGTTCCAAGAACACCACCAAGGGCAATGCTGCTAGATGAAGACACTCATGTTGTATCAGTGCACTTGAGAGTGACTCAAATTACCTCATAGAAAACCACTTAGACAAGATTGTTTCATCAGCTGACAAATCCCTGAGCTACTAAAGGATCCTTTGCTTGCTTGATAAAAGGTTACATAGTAAGGAAAAAAGAAAAATGACAGAAAAGCTCTCTATCAGAAGGAAAGGCAGGGAAGAACTGAAAAAAAAAAAATCTATATTAGCCCCAAACATTGCTTTCTAGTCCCAAGAAGCACAGACAAGATATGAGCAGGACAAAATGAAACAGCAGTATCAAAAAGTCAGTCGAGTACTAAGAATGTGTAAAAATCAAAATCCTGCCTAATAATTAAGTCATTGATATGTCATTTTCTGAATTACTTGAGAGGAAAAAGAATGAGCGATATGCCAACTTGCATAGTGCAGTCCATGTAGAGGAGACCTTATTGCCCTCTACAACTACCTGAAAGGGAGCTGTGGTGAGCTGGGGGTCGGCCTCTTCTCGCAGATAACTAGTGACAGGACAAGGGGGAACGGCTGCAAGTTGCGCCAGGGAAGGTTCAGGTTTTCTTCTCTGAAAGGGTGGTCGGGCATTGGAACGGGTTGCCCAGGGAGGTGGTGGAGTCCCCGTCCCTGGGGGTGTTTAAGGAAAGGTTGGATGTGGTACTTAGGGACATGGTTTAGTGGGTAATAGGTGGTGGGGGGATGGTTGGACTGGATGATCCTTGAGGTCCCTTCCAACCTTAATGATTCTATGACTCTATGTTGGGAAGGAGGAGCAGGGTCATATGCTAGCACTCTCCCTTCCATGTCCAGATCAAGCAGCTGACCATGTCCTGTGCTTTAAAATCAATTCAGTCCCCAGCCAGCAGCAGTAATAAAATGAGTACATAATGCCACCTTCTGGCTATAGTCGAGGACGCAATAAAAACGTTGGCAGAAAGATAGTGCTCTGTCCCTCCTGCACTCGGGTGGATGATATATATCACTTGCTTGTGGAAGTCAAATTTCTTTTGCTGACTTAATCCCAGAGCCAAAATTAATCAGACATCCTAGCTAACAGGATCAGGAAATGCCATAAATTATGCCGCCTGCAACCTAACAACAGCATTAACAGCACGAATAAGGTGGAGGCTTTTTTTGATTAATCACTGTTTAAGTTGCCTAAAGGACCTATGAAACCTCCTGCTGGCTGACACAATGAACAACATTTTATATTAACCGATATAAGGAAATGTCTTTAAAAGTGATGGATTATGCAGATGCGAGAAGGGGATTGTGTGATGTGGTTACCTAAGGGCTGCAAGCTGTGTGACAGCCCCTCTGCTGCTCCCAGCACACGGCTGCCCTCCCCACCATCCCCAGTCTACCCCAGAAAGGACATTTGCCACCCCCGTAGCTGAGCACCCTCGGGAAAAGCCACGCAACACGATGGGTCAGATTGAGTTGGCTCCAGGCAGAGCTAGAAAGTTTATGCAAACAAAATCACAGGCAAATTTTGCCTTTTTTTTTCTTTCTTTTTTTTTTTTTTCCCTTTTGGTACATGAACCAGCAATCTCAGTACCTAGAGGAAGAATAGGAAATGGACACTTCATCTACCAGGTTTCTGTAGTACCCTGCAGAACAGCATCCCTCTTTTCTGTGCCTGAAGATACTGAGAAGTCCCCACAGCTTCCCTTAGCCCCAGTTGGGTGCCTCTGTGCTGGCAGCACGTCCTGCACTGGGGCATACAGAGGGCACAGGCTGAATGCAGGTCCTACCAACCCAGCCCCAAGCACATGAATGTCCCCTTCTGGAGCTGTAAATACAGCATCCCTCATCAAACCTGTTGTTTTCTCTGTTTTACAGGAGCACCTATGCAGGAGAAACCCTGGCTCCTGCTGCAGGGAGTATGTTGAGGTTCCCATTTGCTTTGGTCAGGATTTTTCAGAGCAGCTATCACCAGCCTCACTCCACTCCCACTGAAGTGAGCAGCCTCCCATCCACTGCTCCTACTGTTTGCTCTTCTGAGAAGTCTCAGTACTTAGAAAATATGCTTTTATTTTCACTCTCTTTGCTTAAAGAGATCCACTTCTTGGGGTGATGGGTTGTCTGAGCATCCTCCACTGTGCTGCATCATACACCATCATTTTAAATCTACATGAAATGGGCAACTAGCCCTTCTCAAGTAGGAAAAAGCTTCATTTTGCACTGCTTTTGCTATGTGCTATCAAATATAAAATATGCAAAGCAGCTGAGAAGAAAGTCCCAGAGTCGAAGCGAACTGCTACTGTTGCCAAAATCCCACTGTTAGATGAGATAATGGCTGAACAGATCCTTTAGGGATCTGCATAATTTTAGGTGCATGCTGATCAATACAGCCAAGCAGCTTTCTTATTGCTTTTCACCAGTGAGAGTTTCTACATAGGCTGAAAATTTCTACCTACATAATCTTTTCATGGTTATTTATCCAAAGGGGCAGTGTGAGAGTTCCACAGCAGAGGTAGAAACCACCAGTGGACTTGAATTCTGCAACATGTTTCAGAAGGACTTCTCGTTAAACCTCATGATCCTGGGATGAAGGAAGTACCTCAGTCTCCTTCTTGACCTCCCAAGTTCATGCAAATCTCCCCATCCCCACTGGACTCAAGGCATGGCTAGTAACTTGTTCTTGTTCACTGATTTAATTCCCTTTCCATATAGTCAGGGGCTCCTGAAAGACATATTACAGAATCACAGAATATTAGAGGTTGGAAGGGACCTCGAAAGATCATCTACTCCAACCCCCCTGCCAAGGCAGGGCCACCTAGAGCACATCACTCAGGAACGTGTCCAGTCAGGTTTTGAATATCTCCAGAGAAGGAGACTACACAACCTCTCTGGGCAGCCTGTTCCAGTGCTCTGTCACCCTCACGGTGAAAAAGTTTTTCCTTATATTAACACGGAACCTCCTATGCTCCAGCTTGCACCCATTGCCCCTTGTCCTATCACTTAATGACACCGAGCAGAGTCTGGCTCTATCTTCCTGACACTCACCCTTAACATACTTATAAACATTGATGAGGTCACCCCTCATTCCCCTCTTCTCCAAGCTAAAGAGACCCAGCTCCCTCAGCCTTTCCTCATAAGGGAGATGTTCCACTCCCTTGATCATCTTGGTGGCTCTGCGCTGGACTCTCTCTAGCAGTTCCCTGTCCTTCTTCAACTGAGGGGCCCAGAACTGGATGCAATACTCCAGATGCGGCCTCACCAATGCAGAATAGAGGGGGAGGAGCACCTCCCTCGACCTACTGACCACAGCCCTTCTAATGCACCCCAGGATGCCATTGGCCTTCCTGGCCACCAGGGCACATTGCTTGCTCATGGTCATCCCTCCGTCCACCAGGACCCCCAGGTCCCTTTCAGCTACGCTGCTCTCCAGCAGGTCAGTCCCCAACCTATACTGATACATATTCCCCTACTTGTCACTCTTCTGGTATGGTGTCCTGATCTTTATTCATACCTTGATGCCAGGCTTCCCACTTGACTACATTGCTGTGTCCATGTCAGCTCTGTCTGACAGGTAGTCCCTCACCCAGCCCCTGCATTCCCCCTGGCTCTTCCAGGCATCTTGACTCCTGAACCAGGCTCCCACCCCTCCCACTGTTGGGACCATCTTCAAATGCCTGTGATGGTTTTTTCTTACCAGGGAGAAGGATATAATTACCCATCAACTCCATGCTGTCTGGGGGCTTGGTAAAGGTACAAGCTTAGACTTGCCTAGAGCAACCAGACCTTCCTCCTGCAGCTGAAGGCAATGGGTCTAGGGACGGCCAGAAGAATCAAGACAAATCATCATCAGGAATGCCTTTAATCCTGTGAAGAAAATGAAGCAGCAAGAAACTATGTCACTTGAAGGCTGTCTGAGAACATCCCCGCAGGAATTTTAACTGACCTGAAATGCTGTGCACCTGTTTCAGACCTGATTCATCTTCACTTCGTCATCTGAGCGCTGACAAACCCTGGAGGCTGCATCCTCCACGGAGAAGCGCCTGCTTCCCTTCAAGGCTTGGAATACCCCAAGCCCACCAAGGAAAGAAAGAAAATAAATCAGTGATACAACAACTCACACCTTGCATTAGCATTGCTAGGGAAAGGGAAATGCCTTCCATTCAAAAGGCTGACCTCTCCCTTCCCTTCTGGAGCCCTCATTACTAAAACAAGTATTTCACCCTGTGCATCTCCACCAGCTTCAAGTGAGCCCTTCTAGTCCTCGTGGCCAGGGACTGTGTGGAGCTCAGCTGCTCCCACCACAGGAGCTGCTTTTAATTTCAGGAACGCATCGGCATGAAGGTGGCAGGCTATGCCGCAGCTCCTCTCCTGCACCTCCGGAGTCATTTGGCCTTGTCTTGCCCCCAGGGAGGCTGAGGGTGCCCGTGTCAGGTGCCCTCCTCACTGGCTCTGCCAATTAAACTAGACAGGCCAATGCTTTTGCCTTTATTAATTGATGCAGCAAGCACATAATTAAAGGACTCCCCATTGCTTTGCAATCTTATCGGGCTATTTGGCCAGGTGGAGCCCTATCACGCACCTTCCTCTCAGCCTGCTACCTGCTTTTCCAGCTGCCAGTCATTAACCACCACCCCTCTACCAGGTTGTGGGATGATGAATGCTCTCCTGACTGCTCTGCATATCAACAATGCAGGAGGTCAGGTAGCCCCTCCACTGATGTCTCCTGGTTCGTCTGATCTGGCAGATGGATCCCTCGGTGTCTTTGTCTGCTCTGACCTACTTCTCCCTTTCATTGTCTGCTGGCTGAATCTCTGGGGTGTCTGACTCACCACAGATGTGGGGATGCTGTGCCTGCCCACACGCATCTCTGCTCTCCTGGTGGCAAATTAACTCTTCTTTTTAGGTATGGGGGGTGGCCTGCACTGATTTCCCTGGCTGAGATGTGATCTATTCCTTGCTGAAGCCCACAGATACCAAAACCACCTGCCCTCAGACCACCTCCAGCATGCTGGCAATGGCTCTCCCATGTTTCTCTGCAGGATGGGAGTCTCAGGGCAAACAGGAGAAGTTACCTGGGAAGACTGCTGGTTGAGGAGTCCCTGGGGCACTGGCACGGACATACATCCATCTGTCTATCCATCCTTCCCCTCTCTGGTTGACAGGAGGGCTGAATTTGGATAGAGACATTTCTCATATCCTGGAAGATCATTTGGTGTCCTGGAAGGTGATGACAAGGTGCAGAAGACACAGGAGACAGCTTTGATGGCAGATGCAGGCCGGTGCAAGTGTCTCTGACCACAAGGACACCAGGCAGTGCGGACCAGGGGCTCCCAGGCTGAGCCTGGGGCAGTGCAGAGGAGCTGGGCTGGCACTGCTGGAAGGAGCCCGGGCCAAGCCACCAGCCCGGCCGTGTGACTGTGAAACACCGAGTTGCAAACCTGGCTCGGTCTTTGCTGAAGTCTGCCAGAAGGGTGACGGTTATCCACCCTGTCGTGACACCTGCAGGAATCCATGCGTCCCCTCCTTCACAGCCAGCAGACTGCAGCAGCAGCAAGCAAGCAGTTCCTATCGACTTCTCGCCGCAGCTGTGCCTTGGCCAAGGATGCAGATTGCAAAGCATGCACTGAACTCACCAACCGCTTTTAAACTGCCCCCAGTTGGCAAGAGGTCAGTGTTGGAGGAAAGAGATAATTTTTACTGTTATAAGTTGTCTTCGATGCGTGCCGCCGTTATCTTTGGGGGAACTATGGAACTGAGGAGCTGTGTAAGTGACCGCTGCTGTGTCTCAGCTACAGCGAACGCATGTTCTCTGCCCCACGCGAGTGTACTCTGTCTAGACATGGCCACCACGTGGCCTCTGGGCTGGGTGTGCTGCAGGAAGGAGGACCCATGGAGATCCCTTTTTCCTTGGCAGACTCTCCCATAGGAGGGGCTATTCCCAGCAGCAAGTCCGAGCCTGGATTCTCCGTACAGATGGCGAGGGGAAGGGTGAAGGAGGAGGTCTCCCTCCAAGGCACTCATATTAAAAGGTGAGAAATGCCTCTGAAGTTCTACGTGATGATATATCCCAATACAGAGAGAATCCATAGAGAAGGTTTTACCAGGAGTCTCTGAGTCTTTGCACTGGTACCAGTAAGGGCTGGACGCTGACAGGCACGTATTAGCTGAGCTGCAGGCGCTGAGCCAAGTCTCTGAAGGATTCAGCCTGAGTCCAGGCTTAATTTCTTCTTGCTGAGAAGTGCCTGTGTTGAGTCTAAGCATAGACGCATTTAACGGGAGAACAACTAGGCACTCCAAGACTTAATGCGGGGTACACGCACAGAGAAAGCAAGTGAGAAGAATTTTGATTAATTGCTGTGTATAAATTTGCTGCTGCGGTGGATGCTTTGCTGCAAGCTTTTCAGGGAGACAACATGAAAATGTTTTACGCAGCTGACTGGCTTCGCAGCCAAGCCCATTTGCTGTCGGTTAACTCTCAGCCCCGCGCTAGTGAACGAACAGGACAAGGAAAAACATCTTTCCACTTCCTAAGGCAGCAAAGCTCACTGATCTAGCAGAAAAACAAGTGAACTACAACGTTAGCTCGTTTAGATAGTCTCGGAGAACGTACAACCTCCCTTTAAAAGTCTGGCTATTGCAGAAATCCCCATTTTGTGCTTGCTTTTTTTTTTCCAGGGGATGTTCTCATAATTTATAACCAAACAACCTAATCAGAGATAGTGTCAGAAGCAAATGCAGGGCTGCAGAAACCCGGAGCCGAGCACGGGCAGGTACTCTGAACGCAAACACTTTCATCTTGTCAGGAGTGGTTTGTTTGCGTCTTATCCAGAACTGCGAGGAACCATAACCACAAATACTTCACACGGTACTTTGAATTTAATAGCTCACATGGGCTGCTGTCTGAATTACTGCCTTTTATTTTATGACTAAATTAATATTATATACACAGGAGCACATTTAAAATACCCAACAGGGTAAAAGAAATGATTGCTGTGTTGAAAAAATATAAATTTTTATGCACAGAAGTTATTAGTAAAGCCACATTCCCCAGTCCATTAATGTGCACACATTTAAATTTTCCTTTTTTTTTTCCTTTTGACCTTTATTTTCAGATACTACAGCATGTTATCTTAAAGCTTTAATAAAACAGTAATTCATTCATGCTTTTTATGGCCTACTAATTTGTCTGTTGTGCCATATATTGGCTTTCATAACTTTTGTATGCGAATCAATAAAAACTCCTTTGATATTTCATTTAAATCATTGAATAATTAACACAACCCAGCCCCCAAGTCAGCTAAACTGTGAAATGGAGAGCTAGCACTCACAAAATGTCAAGTAAAAGAGAGTAAAACTTAAGACTTGGAGAAATTTATTTTATTTTTTAAAAGATAATTAGAAAAACTGTGAATGGGGGGGGGAAAGGGAGAAAAATCTCATGTCTGGGAAAAAATAGCCCTGGATGTGTATAGTAGTTGCAAATGGGGAAAGAAAGGAAATGGAAGCAGATAAAAATAGTAGTATAAACCTCTTTGAATATGTTATCTGGGCTCTAGGAAATGGAAAATGCAGCACAGTGCTCATGGTTTGGGATTTCTCTGCTCCACCCGTCGCAGCAGGGTTGTACCTGGGCTTTGCAAGGGCTTTGCAGCGCAGGCTGAGCTTACAGCAGCAGCACGCGCCCAGGCTCAAGGCACGATGCTCTTCCCTGGCTTTAACTCTCTTCCCCACATAAGCCAGGCCG
The DNA here is from genome assembly GCA_013399095.1 of Psophia crepitans. Classification (NCBI taxonomy): domain Eukaryota; kingdom Metazoa; phylum Chordata; class Aves; order Gruiformes; family Psophiidae; genus Psophia; species Psophia crepitans. The sequence goes on along the minus strand of VWZZ01003700.1, from coordinate 292,932 downwards.
TGGGACTGTTCCTGGCTCCTCCAGGCGCTACAGCGCTCCTGGCTTCCTCTGCAGGGTGGTTCCTCACAGAAACAAGGCGGCTGCAGTCCTACCGCTGTGTGTGGCTCTTCTCCGGGTAGCCTCTAAACCCAGGGGCCAACGCCACCTTTTGTAGAGTGGTAAGGTCTCAAAAACATGCAAGTTCCTGCAAGTGTCATGAAAAATAAGAGGTCAAGCAAAGGCAGGAGAGGCAATGTCTCCTAGATGCTAAGGCTGATGTCTGAGCCTGCAGAGAAGCCGAGTATTCCACGTGAGAGAGGGACTCTGGTTTAGGGCGCTGGGGTCACAGGAGACACCGAGTGCATCAGCTGCCGGCCTTGTTCCACAGAGCAGCAACAAACCCCGCACCTCCTGGTTAGTAACAAACGTCCCACCAGTCCTGAAGCTCACCCTGGAAACGTGAGGCCTGTGCAAAGGAGTCCTTCAGGCATGCTGGAGTCTGCGAGTAGCCTGGATCCCAAACGTCAGGAAGGGGCTCTTTGATATCCTCCTCGCTCAGACGTTACGCTGCCTGCGCTGCTATACAATAAAAAGCGAGCTCAGCGGTTATGGGACTGGACTTAGGTGTATGGTGTACATTTTATTAAAGAGAGAGAAGGTATGATGGATGCTAAGCCTCAGACACTTGGGAATCTCTGTCTGTGTGAGGGACAAAACCTCTTTTGCACCGATCAAAGCAGTTAGAAGGTGTTCCCATCCTCTGCTCCCTGGGCAGTGGGCGTCAGCCAGAGCCAGCTGCTCCTTGTGTACGCAGGAAGGAGACAGCAGAAGTTGGAAGGGCAGCGGCTCATTGCTCTGAGCCTTGTTGGGGGTCACATAGTGGGGAGAGAGCCTTAATCTCACCACTTGAAGGATGGAGGTCTCGGTTCTGGGAAGACCAGCTCACAACTGGCCTGGCTGCACAGGCATCAGTGTGAGAATTAGTGTTTCATTGCACTAAAGTACACTCGCTTTATTGCATGTTTAAGCCCTTGCCACTTAGTCTGGTGTTGGGCTGTGCCAGACCAAAGCTGCCTGGGGAGTCCAAAAACCAACTCAAGATCACTGGACAATCATTAAAAGACAGAAATCTTTTGAACTTGACACACAAGCATTGGTATTGTCTCGTGATTTTTGCCTGCTCTTGATGCAGAGGGAAGAATTAACTGAAAAGGAGTGAAGGACAGATTTTAACTTTGCTTTTGCTGAAATAATGCCTATTTGTTTAATTAAGATCTGTGACATCACGTTAAAACAATAGCACCATACTGAAATAAAGATCTGGATCAATGGAGGGTGCATGGCAATACCACAGCATTTTCGATTTGTTCATGTCAAACACTGGCAGAGAAAGCCATTCTCCAAAATAGCATACTCAGGGGATGCTGATTTAATTTGCTGTCCATCCAGAGTTCTGCCCATGACATCAGAAGGAGCAGAGATAGAGCAAGCCCCGCATTGGCTTGCCTTTTCATCACCTAATAGTGAGGCCAAGGACAAGGAAAAAAATCTAATCTAAACAGGCTGGTCCACACATTACTGAGTGCTTGTATTGCCTACAGAGAGCTGGGACACGGCGCTAATCGTTAAGTAGATGCATTCAAGGTTGAGGGTGCACTGTAAAAGCTGCCTGGTTTTACATGGGCATTAGAAGAGTGCTTGACTACTTTCATCGCTGTCTTGGAATAATTTTATGTTAATTCTTTAAATGTCAATTATTCAGATGTTTCTATGCTGCACTTCTAACTTGCGAGTTATTTCTTTTAAATTGTCGCATACACCATTTAACAAGGTTCTGTGCTAAAGGTCCCATTTTTTTTAATATTGATTTTCTTTTATATCTTTGCAGTACAGAATTAGCCAGGGCTCGCACTTGGAGTCCTATCACTGGTTTGTCTTTATTACTTCTGGTACATTTTCAATGTTTTACATTTAAATTTGTGCACTTCGTTTTATTGTGCTTGTAACCATCTTTATTTTCTGTCTCTGTTTCTTCCTTCTAGTTAAAATGGACACACTCAAAGGCCATGCTGTTATTGAATGAAAGAGCACACATCACCCAGGGGAGTTCACTGGGGAGATATCTGGGGCTATTGCATAGAAGCCTCAGTCGTGTACTTGTCTTTTCAGACCTTACAGATTACTAATCTCTGAATTTTGGGTGAAGCCTGGCTCATTTTAATCATCTCATGTCTTTGTATGCTCCACCAATCTCAAAATGGGTAAGAAAATTGCTTATTAAATTCTTTAACTAGTAGTGTCCCTGTAATTAAATGAGGCCCAAGATAAGAGCACTGCAATAAATGTTTTATCTTCTCCCTATCCTTATTAAAGCCTTGAACCTTCAAAAGCTCACGCAGACATCCTGGTGAGCACTGGGACTCATCTCACTGACTTCCAAGGCTGTAGTTACAACAGACCATGGGGTTGGGGGATCACAGTGGGACTGTACCAGGAGTCAGACGCTGACTCTTCTCTTNNCCCCCCGCCTTTAAAAACTCATAGATACCTATAAAACACATTCTACTCAAAGGTGCGTTCAGTTCTTAGAGCATCTTTGGTCTGTTCTTAGAGTATCTTTGGTCTATTTACCCCTTAGATGTTTGCTACACCACTTGGCAATTTCACCACATGATATTCCACCCGAGCTCGAGCACTGCTGAAGCCACAACTCAGCAAAACTACCCCGTTCCCAGCTGTACCACCAGCCACGTCCTTTAGCCACAGATCCCTGATGGTGAGGGCTGCTTTGCCTGCATCCCTCTCCTGAGCCCAAGGAAGCCACAGCCCAGGGGCCCCGGGTCATGGCAAGGATCCAACAAGAGCCGCGTGGGAACCAGGAGAGCAGCAGTAGGCCTGCATCACAAGGGGACAACGCCTGGTTTAACCCTGGCATTGTCAAACCCTTGCAAACGCCCCAGAGCAGTGAGATGACACAGCAGCAACTGGAACAGCCGTCAAAGCAGTGCGAGACACTGCAGGGAAGACTCGGATCTGAGCCACAGCTCTGGGGACTCACCAGCTTCTCACCCTTGCTCTCCTTGCCGAGGAGGAAAGCTCATCTCTGGAAGCCTCCTTCCCAGGTGGGTTCAGCAGCACGCGCCAAAAAGTGATAAACGGGGGCTTTATGGACTCGCGGACCCAAGGCGTTAATATAAAAGGACTCACGGTAACCTGCAAAAATGGCAATTGCAGGTGAGCAACTCAGGCTGCCAAAAGGCACGTAAGTGCAAAACTGCCACCACGGGCCAGATAAGCAGCTGGCTGTGCCGACTAGCTGCGAAGCCATCCTCCTCCTCCTCCTCTTTGTATCGGAAATCAGTAAAAAATGTAGCGGTGGTGCACAACTGGGAGTACAGCAATGCCCCGGGTTCGCCGAGGGCTCTTTTTGAATTTGTTATCATCTCTTCATGGGAGGAAAAAAAAAAAAAAAAATTAATTCATCGTCTCTTTGAGCAACTACGATCAAAGCAAAAAGCAAGATTAACCCTGGTTGTCTCCTGCGCTAAAATTGTATTCTTGTCACTGCATGACCAAAGTCCCAAACAAACCCAATTCTCCAAACAAATAATGATGGCTTTAATACATACATTTAGAAAATGCAAGGGTTTTGCTTTGCTATTAAAGTTTAATTAGTAATTAATATTTATGCAGCCATTGGCTGAAATTCTGTAAGTTACATAAATAAATATTAACTCGTGGATGATTTAAAAAAAAATCCTTGCATCTGAAATTTATTTGTGTGACTCTCTATTACTTATTCATTAATTCATGTATAATTCCAACTCCTCTTCATTCCAGATGGAGTGGGAGGGAAGGGGGAAACTCTCTTGGGACTTATGTGCATGGCTTTAATTCTCAATTTAGTCTCCATCACTACAAATTAAACGTTTAAAAATTCTAAACAGAGTGTTTAGCAATGCTGACATATTCAAATCCATCAGTCTGCGCGAACTGGTGTTTCTTTAGGTATATATTGGTACAAGTTGGAGAGCAACACACCGTGCCTGAGCAGAAAGGCCACCTTATATATTGTGCTTTTGGCCAGTAAAGGAGTCCCTGCATCCGAACTCCCCACCGAGGTCAGCGGGTGCCTTGCCTGCTCCAGTGTATGGGTTAGAGGAAAAATCTGGGACTGAGGCTGCAGCAAGCCTCTGAATTAATGAGCAATGCAAATGTCACAGAAACACCTTTAAGAAGGTTATTTGGCTATTAATTTTTAGCATGCCATCAAAAATTCCCAGGGCTTCTCATCTCCTTTTATGACCGGGTGACCCGCCTGGTGGATGAAGGAAAGGCTGTTGATGTAGTCTACTTAGACTTCAGCAAAGCCTTTGACACGGTCTCCCACAGCATTCTCCTGGAGAAGCTGGTGGCCCATGGCCTGGACAGGTACACTCTTCACTGGGTTCATAAGTGGCTGGATGGCCGGGCCCAGGGAGTGGTGGTGAATGAAATGAAATCCAACTGGCGACCGGTCGTGAGTGGTGTTCCCCAGGGGTCGGTGCTGGGGCCCATCCTCTTCAACATCTTTGTTGATGATTTGGATGAGGGAATTGAGTGCACCCTCAGTAAGTTTGCAGACGACACCAAGCTGGGGGGAAGCGTCGATCTGCCGGAGGGTAGGATGGCTCTGCAGAGGGACCTGGACAGGTTGGATCGCTGGGCAGAGGCCAACGGGATGAGGTTTAATGTGGCAAAGTGCCGGGTCCTGCACTTTGGCCACAACAACCCCAGGCAGCGCTACAGGCTGGGAGCGGGGTGGCTGGAAAGCTGTGTAGAGGAAAAGGACCTGGGAGTGTTGATTGATGCTCGCCTGGACATGAGCCGGCAGTGTGCCCAGGTGGCCAAGAAGGCCAACGGCATCCTGGCCTGTATCAGGAATAGTGTGGCCAGCAGGAGCAGGGAGGTGATTGTCCCCCTGTACTCAGCCCTGGTGAGGCCGCACCTCGAGTACTGTGTCCAGTTTTGGGCCCCTCACCACAAGAAAGACATCGAAGCCCTGGAGCGTGTCCAGAGAAGGGCAACGAAACTGGTGAAGGGTCTGGAGCACAGGTCTTATGAGGAGCGGCTGAAGGAACTGGGCTTGTTTAGTCGGGAGAAGAGGAGGCTCAGGGGAGACCTTATTGTCCTCTACAACTACCTGAAAGGGAGTTGTGGTGAGCTGGGGGTTGGCCTCTTCTCGCAGATAACTAGTGACAGGACAAGGGGGAACGGCTGCAAGTTGCGCCAGGGGAGGTTCAGGTTGGAGATGAGGAGAAATTTCTTCTCAGAAAGGGTGGTCGGGCATTGGAACGGGTTGCCCAGGGAGGTGGTGGAGTCCCCCTCCCTGGGGGTGTTTAAGGAAAGGTTGGATGTGGTACTTAGGGACGTGGTTTAGTGGGTAATAGGTGGTGGGGGGACGGTTGGACTGGATGATCCTTGAGGTCCCTTCCAACCTTACTGATTCTATGATTCTATGGTTCCAGAAACACCTGACTTGGAAATTCAGGTTGGCAAGAACACAGCATCGCCTTTGCCATGGAGATGGTCTGGTCACACACACCATCCCCATCGCCACACATGTACTTGCAGCCCAGCCTGGGCCACCATGCTCAGGGAAGGATTGCTGCTGGTTGAAGGGCCCTGAGAACTACCTCTCCATCATCGTACCGTCTGTGGCTAGACATGTTTTGGCAAACAACACTTGAGACGCTTTGCCTGGTTCCCTGTAGCCAGGATGGCTGAGATGAGGAGGTGCTTGCACAGGTCCCATGAACGCTGGAGAGACAGAAAGGAGCACCAACTAAAAAACACCGTTATAGACCAGCTCCAGTCTCCCTGGCTCTGTATGTAAAAGCAGGGGGTTGGGTCTGGTTTCTTGTCCCCCACTCCAGCCCCCTTGCCTGGGCCATTAGCACAGCCCAAGTCACATGTGACTCCTCTCCCCTGGGATCCCCATAATGCTCTGATGTGTGATAGCCCTCAGGAGCCCCCGATTCCCACAGGGTAAATATCAGCTGAAAGGGAACAACAAATTGTACATGATTAATTACTGCAGAGACTAATTAAACAGAGAACAATCCTTGTGAACAAATAGCAGTGTAAGCAACGCACAGGTGCCTCAGTGACACTGTCAGGCTCATCTCACATCTCCAGGACCACATGAGGAGTCGAGAGGGAGGGGAGCACGTACATCTGGATGGCGGGGGTGTCTGCTTAACAGTGATGCAGTACAAAAAAGTCATGGTCAAGAGATGGGGGACCAGATACCCAAAAGCATGAGTCAGTTTGCACGTATGTGTGCATTGTCTCTCTCCCGGTTGGATTTGGGGTTGAAGGACTGCTGCAGCCTGGCTGCGCAGGGCTGGGATGTGAGGAAACCTTTAGGGTCTGAGATGCACCAAAGTCAGGCAGAAAGGGGAAACCTCTGGGCACTGAAAACCAGCAGATCTGGCTTTCCTTGGCATGAATATCTGGCCATGGGCTGTGATCATTAAGGCAGCCCTTTTCTGCCAGAGAACAGGAGTGAACACTTCTCAGCCCTTTCAAGATCACAGGAAGCAGAGAGGCTACATGCATCTAAAATGACTCCAGCTATCCCACTCCAAAGACTTGCCCCTTTAAGCATCTCTGTTCTTTCTGAGCTAAATTTCTGGGCTAAATGCAGCAATTTCTGAGGAGTCACCTTCTGCTCTCCAAAGATCTACCTTATGAGCACAGGTTTGTGCAACCTTAAGACCCCAGTAATTGAAGGCTATAAATTGTTAAGAAACAGAGATTCTTCCAGTTTAAACTATGCTGTGTAAGCTGCCTAATAATCACACAGCACCACAGGGTAGGACATTAAACAGGAGAGATAGAGGGCATTAAGAGATGGTATTGGCAAGCTTTTAGGGTGTATTTTGCACATCTTCTGAAGTGGATATTAAAACCCACTGCCAGCCATACAAAAAGCCTGCAGAGACCAAAATCCCAGCTAAAATGATGCCTCACCTACATCTCAGCTCCTAAGGGAATGGAAATAAATTGAGGTGCTGGCTTACACACACAGCAATCCCTAAGGCACTGACAGCCCTCACTTCTTTCTTAAACTAGGAGGAGAAGAGTTCCTAAAAATATCAGCAAACTATCCACATTTTCTTGCGATCACTTGCCTTTTGTGTCTGTAGTTGAAGAGGATTGATGTCTGCTGCCTTGGGAGGCTCACCAGAGTAAAGTCAGCGCTACAGCATGTGAGGAGCGCAGAACTGTGTATTTTAATCATGCGGCTGCTGCCTGGCACAGTCAGCTCCTCTCTCTGTGCTACTGTATTCAGGAGCTGTGTGGATCCAGACACAGCTCTATTTTCTGATCTTTCCATCCCATTTCATCAAGGCAGTGATGGCTGGAAACACTTGTTAGTAGCACAATTTCTGCCTCGCACTACCTGAATTCTGCTGATAAGATTAAGCTACAGTCCAAGACCTTATTGGTTTATATTTCACAGCTACCAGGCATCTCCTAGAAAGCAGCATTGATGCTGTATGGATTCCCTCTATTACAACTGGGTTGCCAATAAAAATGCAAAAGTACCTTAAAACAATGCAATTCGAGGAGATGTCAAAGAAATTCCACCTAGGTCTGCAAAAGAGTTTATATATTACGGAACAGGAGATAGCAAAGCTGTAACGTTATTGAGCCATTCAAAGTAATATCCCCCATTACTGCAGAGAGCACACATTCATCCGGGATTTCACGCGGGCTGACAGCAGTTCCAGCTTCATTCCACCTCACTCGAGGTGACAATGGACATGGGTGCACCAGCCTGCAGCAGCGTGCACCCGCTAGCTGGAGTCTTGGAGGGGCTGCAAAACTCTTTCTAGGGGATGGGAGAGTACGCAGCGAGCACCAAGGCACCTCGTCCCTTCTTGAGTCCAAAGCCTCAAGGCTTTGGTCCTCCCTCCAAGGCTGTGCTTTCTCAGCTTTGCTGGCTGTGCTGTGATCCTTAATCAGCAGCTACTGGCTTCTTGCTCCTACTTCTTTTTTCTTTTTTTTATTTGTGCGGGGGTGCGGCCTCCTGGAAACAGCAGGCTGGAAATCTGTGCTGCCTCAGAATTTGTCTCCCACTGGGCTAGGAATTTCAGTACTGTGTGTAACATGGTAAACACTGCATTTCCCTACGTGATACATTTCCAGGTAGATGTTGCTTGGCACTTGGAGACAACTCGAAGGTAGTTCATGCCTGAAAAATTAGGTACAGATCCCTACATCTCCCCACTCCATCCAGCTGATGGTCTGTGGGTCAGGTTTGACCTGGCAGATTATTTCTCTGGCTCATCACCAGTGCTTGACAGAAGACAGAAATGACTGTTAGAGCAACATGTGCTACCCCAACAAGTGAATACTTGGATGCCTGAGTTCAGCGCTGGGGGCCACCTCCACCTCGGAGCGGCCGGTGGGGACAGGGAACTGCGCAGGTATGCACTGTGCCCGCGTAGAGCCAGCACCTAGAAGAGGGCGCACACAACCTGAGACGAGTCCCAGAACTGTGATGTGCTGTTGGGAGAGCTGAGAACCCCAGGAAGGAGTGAAAACCACCCTGATCGAGTGCTGACACCAAACCTTCCCCGCCCTATGCCCTGGGCAATCCCCGCCGCTCGGTGCCTCAGTTTCCCCAAAGCTGGGGCCCGCTGCCCCACTGCCGTGCCCGGCCCTAGCCGCTCCCCGAGCCAGGGCTGGAGCGGGAGGTGCCGAGCGGCTCCGCGGGCAGCAGCAGCTCCCGCAGCCGCCGCCGGCCCCGCCGTGCCCGGCCCCTCGCCGGGATTTCGTCTCCCTCTGCTGCCACAAGCCGGCTACTGCTGCGAGTGCGGCCTGGGCCTGGGCGGGAGGTGTGCGGCCCCCGCAGCCTCAGGCACCACGGGGCACGGGGAAAGCCGCAACCCCACCGGGAAGGGCTTTCCAAGCGCCTTTCCAAGGGATGGGAATTCAGGGGAATAAAACCCCCATGCATCAGATTAGTCAGAAAGTACTCGGGAGGATGAGGAGGAGAAAAATAGGGGTCAGTGTCTGGCCCAGCACACAGACCCGCGACGTCCCCGTCCCACCCAGGGCACGCACACAGGCCTGTCCTGCACCACTGCCAGCACTCCCCACCCCGCCTCCCCCAACGCTGGACCTCCGTGCGCTGACAGAAGATGGCACTGGCTTGTAATAAATATGTTTCCTTCCCGAGAAGCAGCAGCTCCCAGCTCCTACAGAGCTAGGTCCGCCTGGGGCAGCCCAGGCTCTCCCCTGGGAGGATACATCCCCTCGCTCTGCTGTTGGGGTAAAAACCAGACACACTTGCTCACCAGTTAAAAGCCAGACCAGCGCATCTCCATTTATTCTACAAATTGCAAAAACAAAGTCGAATGAAAACTCATCAGTCTAATACCCTCACCTTAGAAAAGGACATCCCCACCTGGAAAACAGTAGAAAAAAATTGCTGCATACACACAACTTGCAGAGTTGTAGAGATTTTACTTCAGAGCGGCAGCTCTGGGCAAGGTCAGTTGGTGAAATGTGAATAAAACTTCTCATATCACTTAGAAAGCACGGGGATGTCTCTCCAGAACTGCTTCACAAAGCTTTTCCCTGCAGGGTGTGCAGCTCCTCCGGAATGACGTAGCAGCAGCTGCTGCTGGGGCAAAGCCTGTAGAGCTGTGTGACTTCTGTATGACAGTAATTACAAAGACTTTGGAAATGGAGTCAAATCTAAAAATAAATAAATAAATAAATCTATTTAAGACACTTTTTTGATTCCCTTGAGTCTGAGAGTGCCCTTCTGCTTTTACTGTGTCCATGCCCTCAGCATTCCTGGAGGCAAAGGAAGTGCTGTTATCTCTGCGTGCACCACAGGGAACTGCGGGACAGGGGATGTAAGGAGAGGCTTTTCAGAAGTAACTGGCAATTCTGAGTCCCGTATTTGGGATACAGCACTGGTGAGAGCCCTACCTGCAGAGGTGAGGCTGGCAGCTCTGGCTTGAATCCAGTTTAGTTGCCCCAAGCTGAACAATCAAACATGAAGGTGCTTAAAAAAGGAATAAAAAAATCACCAGTCACTTTTGAAACGTCAACCCAGATGACTTGCCTCGGGTTATGCAGGGGAGACTGGGATGGGGCCAAGTAAACTGAACTGCCTCCTGATTGCTGAGCAGCATCCGAAAAGCCCAAGCCTCCACCCTTTGAGACACTGGACGTCCCCACAAGACACGGTCTGCGGCACCTGGCACACAGAGCTCAGATCTTGAGTCTGGCACCTGCGGGGCTTCCTAATGAAGCACAGTAGTGTGAGGGGTGCTGGGGTTAGTTAATCACCAGGGTGGCAACAGGCAATATTGCCTATTAAAAACAGGGCTCCACAGACAGCAGAGGGAGATACCATGAACTTGAAAGCTGCTTTTGTCTTCCTTCTCTTTGTACACCCTTCACAAACATTAGCGTCCAGGCTTCAGCAGCATGCTGCCTACCACTGACTGAGGCTTACCTGTTATTATAATATCTTTGCTGTGTCATCCAGAGTTGACCTTGGGAAAGAGATCTAATATATATTCATAACTCCATTTAATTTCATCATTAGCTCTTCTGTATACTTAATTTATCACCATAACTATGTCAAAGTGGGAAGCCTGCAATTTCCCTGCCAATATAGCGTTGATGTAGTAAGAAGACATCAGTGGAGCGATTACTAATCTGCTGCTCTGCCTTCTCGTCTCCCTCACTTGGCGATAGCTGCAGAGGAGGCAAGTTTTCTTTCTCAGCCTTGCCAGCATATTAAATTGTTAATCTGAATTAAGTTGTTGCTTCACCAATTACTGTTTATAACTTAAACTTATTAATAAGGCTGGACCTGAAGAGGAATACCTCACAAAAGTACATTAAAAAATTAGAATGGTGTTGAGAGAGCATTAGCGTCATAAATCACAATTTGGACACGATGCCATGTCAACAAGGAACTGATGTATAAAACCCCTATTGATTCCAAGAGCGTCTGGATCAGTGGTTAGTTAGGGTTAGCCCTGCTGAAGGAAACGTGTTGATACAAGAATAAAGCTCATCTTTTGTACGGCTGTCAGTCTTAAAATATACCACAAAACCACAAAATCCCCCTGTAACAGACAGAGAAATCCCAGTCTGGAGAGCAGAGTGACAAGACTAAGGGCACTCAGCAAAGTGGTAGCAGAGCTGAGCCCAAGTCCCATGGCACTGCCCTGCTCACAACTGCCTCCCATCACCTCCAAGAGTGAGTGGTGGCATTTGGGTCTGCACTTGGGTCTAGCTCACCCGTAGCTCTGATCTGCACATCTCAGGATCACTGCAGCCACCATCGTGTTCACAGTCACTTTCCAGCACTGTAACACCTGATCCCAACAGCATCCTGGTGCTCTGAAGAGCTTCGTGCCCCTATCCTGCCAGCCCTGCTCTTTTCTGAGGGCAGGGACCAAAGCTCCCGCTTGGAGTCACAACTAGGAGAAGGGGGGGCAGCCGCCAGCTGTGCGGGACTACGTGCAGAGAGACATGCTGCGGATGCTCTGCTGCACGCACACAACCAGCCCCTGCACAAGAGCACCATGAAAATGTTCTCCTGGGACCTTCTGGGTAAGGCAGGGGCACAAGCCACAGCCAGGAGATATTCAGTCACTGGTTTCAGAGAGATTTACAGGGTCTGTGGGCTCACAGCAGAGGTCAAAGAGCCCATCCTTCATAGGCAGCAGCGACAACACTGAGATGCCAGGGCAGTGCTCAGAAATGCTCAAAGAAATTCCATTTACCACCAGAGATGGAGATGTGAACAGCTGTAATTAAGAAGGGCCCCTCCAAAGGCAACCTGCGTGATTCAGACACAGAGCTGGTTCACTACGCAGGCCTGGAAAAGTCCAGAAACACATGGAAAAACAGCACCAGAAGCTATTTACAAGGAAATGCAGAGGAGGACAAAGGACAAAGCAGAGGAGGAAAATCTGGTGAAAAAAAAAATGGACTGTAAGTGCTTTACTTCTGAACGGTGAAGGGCAGGGTATATCAGCAAATGCCACACAAGGTCATCAACAGCAACTACTGCAAGAGAAATCATTATGTCAGAGCTTCAGGAGAGAGGAAGAAAAAAGTACAACTGGTTTGAAGTCATATGGATGAAGAAGAAAGCAAAAGGTAAACCAGCGAAGGGACCGATGGTAAGCAGGTTGGGTTCCCAGGCATTTCTCAGTATCACATAGAAAAGAAACCAAATCTGCAATTAAACAAAGCAAAATTCAAGCTTGGCAGGATCCAAACACCCCTGAGGAGATTCTAAATTACACACAAGATGTTCAGACACTCAAGTACCTTCTTTGGCAGCACGTGAGACAACTGGATGTATCCCCATGGGTGAGAGGGGCCTGGGGAGGTGTCACAACACGCCTGAGGGACAGCTGCCACAAGGCACCAAGCAGAAGCTGAATGACCAGGTCCCAGGTTTGGGACATGACAAGCCTGGGAAGGGAGAAAGCAGCAATAGAGCTGCCATTGGTATTGGATACAGCAGCTTCAATAAAACTGTGTAATTTTGTCATCCAAGTGAGGCCAAACCTGGAATGAAATATTCATATCGTAAAAACATGAGTAGAATAAAAACATGCAACTGAAGCAGACTACATTCTCAATCTGCTCACATACAAGATGCTAAAAAACTCCGCTAAAAGGCTCCAGTCTTCAAGCACACGAGCAGTTGGCAGGTACCTCCCTGGCTACACGGCATGTTAAGAGAAAATATGAGAGCAACACAATGAATGGAAAAAGGCAGCTCAAGGCAGAGTTTTCAGCCACAGCAGAGTTATCAAGGCACCAAACAAGCTGTCCATTTGAACAGATCCAAGCAAGCTAAATAGTGCACTGAACATGCCTCCATCCAAGTGCCTACCACCAAAGGAACCTTACCTGACTAGGCAAAAGGAGAAAAAGATATCCCCAGTGTTGGATGCCAGTGCTGGAGACTGGCATGAGCTACGAGGCAAGGCAAGCAGCCTCCTTGCCTTGTTTTGAGCTCCAGGGTCAAAGTACAGATGGCTGAGACTGTCATTTGGGATCAAAAGTAGAGATGCCGCCAGCAAGACACGCTAACAAGACTCTCAGGGACCCATGTCACTGCTGATGACTTTTAGGGGTAGAGATAAGCAGACAGCTTGCTGGAAGCTGTGACAGTTAAAGAGTACAACTGGCTTTGTCAGCCAAGATAACAGGGAAGCAATTGGACCCATTCAATATACCAAGCTGAAACTGTACGTTGCTGTAGTATTCACCTAGGGATCTTCCAGTGGCAGCCTGGGAGAAGTTCAACCCAGGGCAGAACTACTGAGGGAGAAATCAGCTGCTAAAGGTCATTGACTAACCATTGCCAGATGCCCCAAAACACCCTCAGCACTTGCTACTCAAAGGGGCACATGGAGCAGTGACTTGTTCAGATCAGCCATGCAAGCTACCCCTTCTGGAGCCAAGTCTTACTGGTCCCACAAGAAGCGTGCCTTTGCCACACTTCCCAGCTCACCAGGAATATTGCATTAGGCAGGTCTTCTGGTCATACTCAGTCCTCTCATCCCCATAACAGGGAGCCGGCAGCCCCAGCAGAGGCAGACTGGTTTCATCACTAGCTTTGATACACTATGACCATGCCACCACCTAAGAAAAGGTTTCATCCCCCACTCAGCTGACCCTCTGCCAGGACTAGGGATGCTCAGGACCTTATCAGCACCCTAGTGAGCTTTAATCAGTGGAGAGCCAGCCCCAGCAGCATGGTACTAGAGATTTCTATGAGCCACATGGGCAATGGGGCACCCCCTTGTGCTGGGCTTGTCACCTGGAAGAGGTGGTTTTGGCAACAGTGAAGATCTGAAGATTAACCCCTGCTCAGGGGTGCTCTCCATGGAGGCACCGGGAATTCTGCCATGGACATCCCCTGCGGGCAGAAACACACCGTTGAAGATGGAAAGCAAAGTCCTCCACTGGGCTTTGTTAGTCCCATGTCCGATCTCCTCCTGCAATCACCTGCTGCTGTTTTCCAAGCAGAAAAAAAATGTTTTCCAGGTAGAAAAAAAAAAAGCTAAGTGGTAGGAGACCCGGGGGAGATTTCCAAAGCAGGCGGAGGAAGGGAGGCGCTCCCAGCCCCGCACCGAAGAAGGGCCAAGGGGGGACCTGGGGCTGGGGGGATCCCCCTCAGCATCCCAGCAGAGGATGAGGTGCCAGCGAGCAGAGGGATTCCCCGCGCCAGCTCCCCGGTTGCTTCCCCTCCTTCCCCGCAGAGTGGAGCTGCGCTGCCTGTTTTTGGGCAAGCCAGAGCCGAGCCAGCTCTGCAGCTCTGGGTGCAGCTCCCCCCGCAGCACAGGCACCTCATCTCTCCAGCTAGCCAGAAAGCACAACTCACAGTCTGGGCTTGTGTTTCTTCAGCTGCAGCAAGGCAGGTGACAGCCGGCGCGGCATAAAGCTTGTTCGTGCGGCACTACACCAGCAGAGCCTTCAGCACACGCTTGGACGGGCAGAGGGAGTTTATGTCACATCAGCACTTTGTGTTCTTTCTGGTATTTTCATTCTGGTATTTTCATTCTGGTACCCGAAACCCTAAAGCTGGATTTACTGCGTCATCAGATCACAGTGCACAAGAGGCCTGAAGAACTGGGAAGTCCTCACGTGCCTGCCAGGAACGTTGGTATGTTGTCGACCCAGTGACAAGACCTGGCAGTGTGTGCTGGCGGCCCAGAAAGCCAACTGTGTCCTGGGCTGCATCCAAAGAAGCGTGGCAAGCACATCGAGGGTGGGGATTCTGCCCCTCTACTACACTCTTGTGAGACCCCACCTGCAGTGCTGCGTCCAGCTCTGAGGTGCCCAGGGGAAGAAAGACATAGAGTTGATGCAGTGAGTCCAGAGGAGCCACAAAGATGATCAGAGGGCTGGAGCACCTCTCCTACGAGGACAGGGTGAGGGAGCTGGGGTTGTTCAGCCTGGAGAAGTAAAGGCTCTGGGGAGACTTATTACAGCCTAGCAGTACCTAAAGGGGCCTGCAGGAAAGCTGGAGAGGGGCTGTTTACAAGAACATGGAGTGATAAGACAAGGGGGGATGGGTTTAAACTGAAGGAAGGGAGATTTAGATTAGATATTAGGAAGACATTCTTTACTGGGAGGGTAGTGAACTACTGGAGCAGGTTGCCCAGAGAAGCTGTGGAGGCCCCATCCCTGGAAGTGTTCAAGGCCAGGTTGGATGGGGCTTTGGGCAACCTGGTCTAGTGGAGGAGTTGGAACTAGGTGATCCTTGAGATCCCTTCCAACACAAACCAGTCTGTGATTCTACAGACAAATTACAGCTAGATCCCTGATAAAGCAGAAATGCTCCCAAACTGTATCTGCAACGCAAAACTTGTAGCAGGAAATTGCACCTTCAAAATGTTTTTCCATTAAAACTCTTTATTTAGAGTGCTGATATCTTCGTTCTAAAATAAATCTTGGGTTTGGGGGGGGAAAAAAGTCACTGAGGGCTGCCTAATGTCAAGGGTTGGATTCTGATCCAAGCCTCAGATGAGCTGCTTTTGCTCCACACCCACGTAATGGAGACAATAATCCGCGGCCCCCTCCATTACAGTTGCCATATGCACTCTGTGCTGGTGCTCTAATATGATTGGAAACCCAGACGAGTCTGCTTTCTTGGGATGCTGCAGCTGAGCTGAAATCACGGGTGGCTGCAGCAATACAACTTCTGAGATGACGTTAATGTTTTTAGCTCAGCCAAGTGCTCACGAACAGGGCAGAAATGATACATCTGAGAGCTGAAATCCTCCCTTTGGGAAGCAGGTACAGCAGAGCAGGGCAAACACACGCCCACCTGGATCACCTCCGAACACTGCTCGAGGTGGAGGAGCTGAGTGGCACGGGACCTCCCAGAGCATGGCACCGCGGGCAGCCAGCACCCGCTGGGGTGGCTCCTCCTGGACGAGGCTTTGAGCTGGGACGTAACCCAGTCACCACCGATGTGACCACTGATAATAGCGAGACAGACTGCAGACTGTGACGAGTGGAATGCAGTCATTGATCTGCCTGGCTTAGTGCTCTGGAGAGCAGGTTGAATACAGAAAAAATTTCTTTTTCTTCCGGAAAAAGAAGCTTTTGTAGAGCTAGGGGAAAAAAAAGAAAAGAAAAATAAAGGCAGCACTTCAATAAAACCCCATGGACACATTGCATTAAC
Source organism: Psophia crepitans (assembly GCA_013399095.1). Taxonomy (NCBI): domain Eukaryota; kingdom Metazoa; phylum Chordata; class Aves; order Gruiformes; family Psophiidae; genus Psophia; species Psophia crepitans. The sequence continues at coordinate 276,710 of VWZZ01003700.1, read as the reverse complement.
CAAAAAAAAACCCAGAACTGAATCTTTTTACAGAAACCAGACATTCAAAAAACACCTGCTTCCCTTTGCAAAATAAAAAATGCTTTGCTGGAAGTTTTCAGACAGCCCTAGCACCATGTCCCTGGAAGCAGAAAACAACAGACATGCAGGAAACGCTTTATTTACATAATTTCATTAATTTCCTCTTCCTTCTATATTCTCCAAGGGAGAATGTGCTTGTGGTAGATTCCAAAAGCCACAGAAGTGCCTTATCTGTGAAGTGGAAGTTGCCAGGCTTCCCGTCTGTTAGTGCTGTCTCCCTGCACTGTAGGGTCTTCTGGACAGCTGAAGTCTCTGTGTGTAACAGTAACAGCCATGGATCTCACCTACAAGGGGAACCACGCTGCCTCTGCTCTCGCTAAAGCGACCCAAGGTGGGTTGGTAGCGTCCTCTCCTTCCCTCTCCCCAAAGTTACTTACGTGACAACACGACTAGGAAAAAAGTATTTCCGTTCAGTGAGTGCCCATACCCTCCTGAGGGTAGGCAGGCCAAAACACGGAATGATGAAGAAATGCTTTTTGGTACCTTGGCATCTCCTAGGCGATGGCAGCGCTACCTGCCATGAGCTTGCCGGTCTCTGTCCCGAGCAGTGGGGCGGGAGTCTCTGCCTAATTTCTCTGCCTGCCCACAGGGCAGCAAACGAAAACTTATGAACAACAGGTCCTGGCCCAACGTAGTCAGCCCACCCGCACCACTGGAAGGTGGATACTTGTTGGGGTACTCGCTAAGAGTCAAAGTGAGCCCAGGTTGTCCTCTCTCAGCATCTTGTTTGCTGTATGGCAATAGCCAGTCTGTTGAGGTGGTGCTCCGGCAGCTCTGAGCATCTATAATTCGGGTATCTACCCTGGGAGTGTGGAAAAATATGCCAGAAGTCAGACATTTTTGTCTTTGCCTATCTGCATTTACACACCATCAGCCAGATCTGCTGTACCCTCCTAGACTCGACTGGTGGCAGGGGCTCAGCACCACCCAGCCTCATTGTCTTTTGGCTTTTTGAATGTTTTCTTCAGCTACAGAAATGCTCTTCCCTGGTCTCAGAAACCCACTGTATGGCATTTGGAGTAAACATCTGCAGTTGCCTTTTTGATATTTTTTTTGTTCTCTCCTTTTCCTGGTAACATTATGTTCTCCTAGGGAGGAAAAACATTAGCTTGGTGCTTTGGATGATTCAATTACTCAGCAGGAGGTCAGAGAAAAAAAAAACAAACATTGGATGCTGCTTCTTGCATCCTCCAAGCAAAAGCCTTGCTGGAGCACAGAATGACTGGAATTTCAGGCAGCATCTTAAGACCAGTAGTCCTAAACTACTGAAAAAGTTTATACCCTTCTTTAAAACACTTAAATATGTGAAATTCAGCTAATGCATACAAATCCTGAGTTTCATTAATAATCATGTCTGGTTTTGCAGAGCCCCATTCTCCAAGCAGATGTTTGCATAAACTAGAGACAGACACAGACATCTCCCACAATCTTCTTCATGAGATTTCGTTCAAAGGAAGACTGCGTGGCAACATTTGCTACCTCAGCTTTACACTTTCCCTGGATGTTGGCACACATGAACCATTGCAAAAGCTGGTGAGAATTTGTATTCACAGAAACATTCATGCCAGAAGTATTCATGCTGTCATCACACTATAACAGGAGAAGACAAGGGTGGGAGGTCCCAAACAAGGAACAGAAACAATATCCAGGCAATCAGTCAGACCAGAAAAATAATGAAGAAAAAATAATGTACTTCTAAGAAGCATGAAAATACTGAAGTGTAGCAAGGACAGGGAACAGATCCGTGAACAAGATAAAGAACTGATGCAGCAAAGGATTTAAGCTAAATTTTGGTGTCTTGCCAAGGTCACAGCTCAACAAAGTCTTCGTTCAGCTATAGCTGACGACAGAAACACCCAAACTTTCTTCTTTGGCATTTCTAAGGCACCAACACTCAGCCTTAGTGCCCAGACTTGCCAGGATTGAGTAACCCAGTGTTTCACTCAGCTCTGCCAGAGCAGGCTGAGCAGCAGACCACTGGCTTCTGTGCCCAACCAGGCAGAGCGCCCATCTTCCAAGCCTGCGGGCACAGCTGCCTGAGAGTGGCCGTGAGGGAGATTTGGGTATTTACAACAGCCTAGCACTCACAGAGGGCAGCCAAAGAAGGAAAGCGAACCTCCTCCTCACATCTTATTGCCAGCATGACCTCGTCATCATGCTGGTCCAGTCCAGCTCCCTGCCCTGAAACACCTCTGCTGGAGAAGTCAAGAGGTACATCCACCTGGTAGGACACAGCAAGTGGAGGTACAAAAGCAGGACACTGCTCTACTGCTTCTTGCAGGGCAATCCTCTGCCATGTCCCTCTGACAGTCTCTGTCCCCTTTGTATTAGCTCCTCAGGACAGGGGGGTCCCAGAAGCTGTGACACAGCCAGGCTTGGGTCTTGGTTGAGGCACAAGCAGGTCACAGGGAAGGATATGGTATCCAAAAAGCCCTTTTGCTTAGGTGTGCCTGCAAAATGCACTTGTGAACAACATCACATGTGCTTCAGGACACCTTCACCTTCAGAGAAGACGACTTAGTTATTGATACAAACTTCTGGACTGTTACAGGTAACATGACCTCAAAATATCTGTCACTGCCATATAAGCTGTAGCAGCACGTTCTTCCTATGGTTTAAGGAGCACAAGGGATGGTGAATCTGTCACAGCTCCAAGCCAAGATCTTCTCCTGTTTTGGCAGTACCAAGTGTAACAACTTGCTCCTTTCCAGAGCTACCTCAAGGTGGGCTTCTGCTTGAGTTTTATGTTTGGTTTCAGCAAACAAATCAGCATGGCTGCATTGGCTTACTTCCAGAGCAGGAGCAACAGTGCAGTCCCTAAACTGACTTGTACATGTACTTTTGTGATAAATCTGAGGTATTTGGGAGCTCTCAGATTGCAGGCACTTATCAGACCTGGACACGGGCATGTGCCAGACCTTCCCTCCCTTTTCCAACACACTCTGCTTTCACAAAAATAGGCCAGTGCATAGGACAGAAAAAGCTGCCAGAAAGGGCAAGTATGGACAAGTGACCTGAGATCGTGGAGCAATGAAACAGTCGGAGTACATGCAGCCTTAGATGCCTCTCAGAGCATCAGACACAGAATACTGCGCATGGCAACACAACTTTTGGGCTACTTTGCTTGATGTGCAGGGCCTGGATCAAATCCTGCTCAAGTCAACAGAAACCTATTTGGAGATTTCAGTGGGAACTAAGTCAACTTCAGTAAACTTTGTCAATAACAGAAATACTGAGCTCATCAGAGAGATGGTACATTTTATGAAGATCCTAATTTCTACTTCCTTAGTTTTAGTTTTTAAGAAAGTGGTTTTTTATGGACATACCCATCTCCTCAGGTTTCCTTTACTCAAGAATCACAGCAGAGAAGTGATACTTAGCATTTAAATTTAACAGCTCTGGTGGTTTATTTTCGTGCTGTCTCATCTTAAACCAAAGGGTACAAGGGTACAAGAGCCCAAAGAAAGAGACTGCCTGAGAACTGAGATAAATCTCCTCCTCTTAAGATATCTGCTGGTTCAATGTGTGCTTAGTAGGACTTGCAGACTATCTAATCACGTAAGTGGAGCGATGCCTACCCGCAAGAACACCAGACAGAAGAACATTGAGCAACACTTTGCTATGTACTGATCAGCTTGGTAGGACTGGTTCAAGGAAAGTTATGCTTACCTTGGTTTTATTCCCTGTAACTTTTCAAGTGTCTGTTGTTTGGGCTGAAGTTTTGTCCACTGTGTACACATTTCAGGCTGAATATCCAGGGGGTTAATCTGGCTTTCAGAAACTGGTAGAAAGGAATTTATCTCTTTCTAAAAAGGCTAAGGTAGAGGAAACGTTGCTTCGCTCATGTAACCCCCAAAATTTCCTCTACATGGCTTAGAGAATTATTTTGTGGAACTAAGCACTTCTTAGTAACTTCTGGGTCATGAACATGGGTTTTCCCAGGCCCGTGAAAACCTATCCAGATTAGCTGGTTCACAAGTTACCCCGGCTTTGCTGATGCTTGAAAAGGGACAAAGAGACTGCAGGATAGGAAGAAATTTCAGGCTAAATTAAGCTCCTAGACACTCAAGTTGACCACGGAGTGGCCTGGGTTATTAAGGGAAAAATCAGCAAGAAAAGAGGCAGTAGGCTGACCTTGCAGTGCAATGCCAGTGAAGTCTTGCCCTGCCTCTCAACGGCTTTCTTGCTTCCCTGGGGAAAGCCTCAAGGTCACTGGCCTTATCCCAGCACCGTTCTTTTCTTACCCTTAGAGCTTCTTAAGCCCTAATCAAAGCTGCAGACACTGCTGGCTGGATGAAACTTAAGTTCCTGGCAAAAAAGATGTAAATTGGCAGGAGGCTCTGTGGGCATCTGGAAGAAAGAAAGGAGATTCAAGACCTGAAACTTCTGCAACCACCACACATTTAGGAGGTATTTCTGTTCAAGGAAGAGACATGGCAGAAAGCTGGGAGCTGTCACCCACATGTAAAGCGGCTCCGGGAGTTTTGGGACGCCAAAGAAGCAAAGAGACAGGGAAGTCTACGAAGTGGGGGCCATTAGCAAGAACAGAGTGAGCTACCGGATTTTTTTCTTTTCTCCTTTCAGCAAAATGCTGTTTATTTACCCAATTCACATTTCTGAGCAGAAAAATATCTTCCCAAGCAACTGAAAGCTTAGTTTTCCCAGGCTGGGCACCTGTGCCAATGTTTTATTAGGAATCTAAAAGGTGAGCGCGTGCCTTGTTGCTGCCATTCTTTCTGGTGGAAATGACAGAAACATAAGGAGATATACACATGCAAAATACCTTCCTAGTGAAGTACATAATTGTTGCACTAACGGACCCTGCAGCTAAACGGGGGAGAGCGCTGCCTGACCCCCCCGCCGTACCAATGGTAAGCAGCACACGCTGAGGTGCCAGGAGTCTGGCGGATGTGTGTGGGTAACGTAGGGAGGGCTGATCCATCTGAGATCGCTCTGCTTCCTCTTTCTAAGTTTACAGGAGTGCAGAGCAGAGCTGATTCATACCTATTTCAAGTCACTAACCATTGACCCCAGTGCTGCCTGCACAGGAAGAGTATTCAGGCTGAAGGTATCACTTCTCTAAAAATTATAAAAGAATACAGAACTAGATATGTGATTCTCAAAAAAAAAAAAAAAACCCCCCCCCCCCAAAAAAAACCACCCCAAAAAATGCTAAAAATCAAAAATATCCAAACCCATGGAACTAGAGCCATTCAATAGGAAGGCAGCATGTTGTCACCAGGACAACTCACAGCGAAGGCTGGCCACCAGGCCCACTCACACAGGACCCAGAGCAGAATCTGGCAGAGATCTACAGCCTTCTCCCTCACCCGTGCAAGGACATTTGCACTGTCAGTGCCTAAGCATAAAAAAGCCTGAAGCTTGAGCTGCTAGAAGTGAGGACTCTTTGGGAAAACCTGGAATATACCTGTCCTCATATTCTAGGAGGGAAACCTCCTTTTCCAAAGGCCCATATATTCAGTGCATATTCACTTAGTATTTCTGGATAAATGCAAAATGACAAGTGCAGTGCTCACAGCTCCTGCTCTAGTTGTCTGGCAAAAGGCACATCCCTTGCATCTGACAGACATTACCTGTTCCGTAAGCCTCCTTTGAAAGGTTCGTACGAAGCATCCTCTGCTGAAAGGTTGGTCTTCTGCCAGTGCAAACATCATTCAGTGTAGCCTGATTTGAGTCCCTTCAGGGGATTTTGTCTGGTGAATTCCAGCAACAGGATGAAGTGCAGAAAAGGTAAACACAGACAGCAGTGGTTGGACAAAACAGTATAAAGGAGCACTGCTCTGATCATTACACAGAATCACAGAATCGTAGAGGTTGGAAGGGACCTCGAAAGATCATCTAGTCCAACCCCCCCTGCCAAGGCAGGGCCACCTAGAGCACATCACTCAGGAACATGTCCAGTCAGGTTTTGAATGTCTCCAGAGAAGGAGACTCCACAACCTCTCTGGGCAGCCTGTTCCAGTGCTCTGTTACCCTCACGGTGAAAAAGTTTTTCCTTATCTTAACACGGAACCTCCTATGCTCCAGCTTGCACCCGTTGCCTCTTGTCCTATCGCTTAATGACACCGAGAAGAGCCTTGCTCCATCTTCTTGACACTCACCCTTAACATATTTATAAACATTGATGAGGTCCCTTAGCCTCTTCTTATCCAAGCTAAAGAGACCCAGCTCCCTCAGCCTTTCCTCATAAGGGAGATGTTCAACTCCCTTGATCATCTTTGTGGCTCTGCGCTGGACTCTCTCTAGCAGTTCCCTGTCCTTCTTCAACTGAGGGGCCCAGAACTGGACGCAATGATCTTGCATGGTTGTTGTGAATTCATTGGCACCCAAATGACCTGAGAAGAGGCAGAATAAGAGTTACAAGTCTTGCTTAAGAGTCACAAGTCTTGCAGACCACTTAAAGGAATGCAACACAGGCAGGCAAAGCTTGTCCAACACTAGTACACCAGCCCCTGCAAGCCAAGTTAGCGAGGGTTAGAGCCTCATAGCTACATCTCCTTGGGATTCAAATGAAGCCACAGAAACGTGGTCAGAGCAGGACAATGCAGTCTCCCATGGGGTTGTTTCACAGACAGGGTGATCTGAGACAGAGCCCTCATGGCTCTGCTGTGTTGTTTCCCTGTAAAGAGCAAAGAGCACAGGGAAACTAGGCAATGCGAGTCAATTATAAACCAGAAAATCAAACAGCAGTGCCATCTGGTGTGATCAGTGTCATTCACTCCCCGCACACGATCCAAGTGCAAAGGATTTAGATAGTAGAGAGCTGTTACGAGATATCCCCATTTTGAAACTGTCAAGAAATGATTTGAGAAGTGCAGAGGTCATCCTCACACGCTCTCCAGTACCCTGGGAAAGGGAGAGGGGTTTGGAGACTGGGGACACACTTTGTTCTCTTTTTTCTGAAGTGGTTTGAATGCTCAGCCCACTCAACCTGGGCAGATTTGATATGCTATTACAGCCCAAAAACACAAGCAAGCCCCTTACTTCTCTGAAATCAGCACTCCTGCCAATTGTAAGAGCAGCCTGGGTAACCAGACCTCCATTTATCGCTTTAACAAAGATGATTTTAACAGAGCTGTGCCAACACTGAGGGGCTCCACCCTTCCACTGAGTAAACACATTGCAAGCAAAACCTGAATGAGCCCCTATCTGTTTGACAGACCAGGCACTTACTGTTTAATTATACAGATGAGTAACACCAATGAATGGGTGCTTTTTCTTTGTGAGTTTCTTACAGAGGAATGCATGTGAATTAGGCTGTAAAACAAAACAACCGCGATGTAAATACTGTAATTGCTGTCTTCTCATCTGTGGCAATCAATGATCTGTGAGCCATTTTACATGGCTGCCCCAAGCCACTTCGCCATCTTGCAGCCTGGGAGCAATAAATAACTCCTCTGCAAATGAGGGAGAGGACGACGTACGCCGGTGTGGGACCCAGAGAGAGAGCTGCACTACATCAGCGGGGACACTGGCAGTATGGACAATGATGTGGGCACTCACCCGTTGACATAGAGAAGGGATAGACAAGTTGAGGAACACTTAATATAGGCAGGTCCTCATTTGACAAATCTACTTGGTGAAGTCCCTGGAGGGATTTTCCTAGAGGTCACAATTTGTGCCAAACTGGCATATTTTAGAAAGCCTAACTGGTTGCCATTTATCTCCAGCAAACCACTCCAACTCACAGGTATGTCAGTGAGATATGAGGCTGAAGTTAAGCTGAGGCCAACATGTTTTACTGTCGCTGGGGCCACAAGGGAACTTAAATGACCTGCAGGATCTGTATGAATACTTTGGAAGTGGGGCTGTTCCTTGATGACAGAAAATCAGCCGAAGGCACGGTCCTGAAACCCCTCCCAAGTGCCATGTCTCTCCAGGCAGCACACCATGTCCTGGCCCCAGCTTCCTCACAAAGCCCTGTATGTGCCCTAAATGGCAAGTGGGGGGATTTAGGCAGTGATTTCATGATGCCTTTAGTCCAGCGTTCATCCTGACCACCGCTGCCATCCTCCTTTCCCTCGGTGTGGGTATTTGGGCAGCTTGCTGGTGAGGGAGGTCAGGGCTCCCGTCCCGCTGGGCACTGCCCCGGGCTCCCCACATCTGCACAGCCACATCGCTACAGACATTCAGGAAGACGGTCAAACCGAAACGCAGCCTGCCCTGCAGAGAGCTTTCCCAGCAGGCCAGAGGCAGAGAAAATGAGTGCTTTTTCGGCTGTTGCCCCAGGGTTAAGGACTTCACTTGGTCCTTTCTCGGAAAATGCAGAAGTTAAATAGGGCTGTGGCTGCTTTGTCCCGTATTGCTCCAGAGTGACAGTGCTGACCCTGAGCACAGGGCAAAGTCGAGGGCCCTGAAGGCCCAGGCTTTCCTCTTACCCAGCTGAATGTCTGACCCCCTCTTTCTCCATGCAGATTAATTGCCCCACGAAATGTAATTTCGATGAGAAAGCCAATGCACTACTCTACCCAGGCCGAGGAGATGGGGCTGTCACGCTGACAGCATCACAGGCAAGCGCTCAGTCATTCCCATTAAGTCCTAAGATACCCCATCCTTCAACCCCATCCTGGGGGAGGAGGAGCTTTGACCCAACAGTGAGACAAGGCTCAAACCCCTTCTGCCAAGTACATGAGTGACGGCTCCTGCTGCAGCTCTGACTCCAGATGCCCTTCCTAAATGGCAGCTGGAGCTTGTCAGGGTGGCCATAGTCCCCAGAAAGGTCAGACCCTGCATAAGAAATCAAACCACCATTGCAAAAATGGAAAGTAGAATGCACTCAGTCTGTGGTTACTACAGTACAGATGGGTATGCGAGTGGGGAATGAGCACCTGCACATCTCTGGCTGGAGCTTTCCAGGCCCTGAACTGGGTTTACCTGTGCTGAACAAGAGCCTCTAGTGCACCATGTCAACCTACATGTGCACTGCAGGGACCTCACCTCCAGCTCAGCCCCATGCTCACTGGATCTGGCCTCAGATATAATCCTGAACCGTGAGCACCCTCAAGACAGGCACAGTTTGGCGTGAACCACTCAGCCATGGTCCCTTCCAGCAGTGCACCCAAGCCTGGACATGAATCATAGAATCACTAAGGTTGGAAAGGACCTCAGAGATCATCAAGTCCAACCGTCAACCTAACATCACCATGCCTACTAGATCATGTCCTGGAGTGCCACGTCTACACGTTTTTTGAGTGTCTCCAGGGACGGCAATTCAACCACCTCTCTTGGCAGTCTGTTCAACAGCTTGTTTGCCGAATATGAATAGCTTGCTTCAAAGGAAAGTTGCTCTGCCTTTGCCTACACTGGATGCAAGGTAGGTGTGGACAGGCAGGTTGATGATCCTCAGGTGTCTCTGTTAACCTCTTTTCTTTGACACAGCGATGTCCTGCAGGGTTTGACCATACTTGTTTCTTGCACACCTGGACACACTCACTGCAGACCAGGTCTTGCCACTTCAGTGTCAATTTTTGGCATTATTGACTCCTGTATCATGACCACGATGAGACAGAAGGAGCCTGGCAGCCAGTCACGCCAGTCACAGCACTGGGCCCCACTGCCCGGCCCCTGGGGCTGCGCTGCAGCTCCCCTGGCTCCTGAGCTGGCCGCGGTCTTTGTGGAACTTTGCAGAGCAGCAGGCCCTGGAAGCAGAGAGGACACAGCTGCATGCTCACCTCCAACCCCATGCAAGAGCTGGATCAGCTGGCAAGGCATGTTTTCGTCTTGTTTATCCAGGACAGCTGGAAGAGGGGCTTTAAATCAGCATGAATCCAAGAAAGGAGTTCACATCCAGTTACTGGCACAACAAGCACATGGGCTTGCATCTTGGCTAAAAACGATGGCCCGGCTCTTCCCAAGTTCACTTTTCCACTTGTGGCAAGAAATTCACATCTGGCCTGCAGCTAAGCAGCACAGCTGGAGTTACCGCTGCTTTCAGATCAATCCTCAGAGGGGATTTTAGGGGTGGCTTTCACCAAGCCCGTATCTGAACTGCACAGTGCAGAGGCTGAAGGTGTTGCTTAAGCTCTCCCTAGCCAGTATTTGCGAAACATGAGAAAAAAATAGAGAAAAAAAAAATAAAAGAGCGAAAAAAATTGTGCAGGCATCCTCTCAGGCCTCCTGATACCACAACTCATAACTGTTTATTTCGTAACTGCCAGCAACCCTTTTATGTCTTCCTGGAAACAACTGTCAGTCATTTGTCCAGACAAAGTGCATCACCCTCGGTGATCTTCACATCAGTGCCTGGTGCCTGCTTTGGCAGGTATGGATGCTCAGACCCCCCCAGGGCCAGCGATGGCTTGAGCAGAGTGATTATACAGTCTGCCAACAAGCCCCTTTCACATTCCACAGAGAAGTTGACAGGGATCATAACCCAGAACTTAACAGCCCAGCAGACCTCTGAGCACTTACCACGGGCGAATAGGATGTCTCTGTTTAATGAAAGGGCCTGGGGACAAAGATACACGTCTCTGAAAGCCTTCAGGCACCTAATGGGCTCTGAAACCAGAGTCACCCCACCATCCAGGTGCAGAAGTATGGCCATACGTTGGCTTTCCTGGTTGTCACCGTTGCTTTTGCAGTGGCTGCACCACACTAATACCCACTACAGGAGGGAGTGTGATAGCACTTCCTCCACGCAAGGTGAAAACCTTGAAAACCTTCTTACACTTCTCTGCTTTTGATCACTATCAGCATCTTCCTGCACCCTCTCAGAGAGCAGCAGAGCTCGCTGGCCGTGCTCCCATTTCAGAAGCATCCTGTCATAACCTCTGGGTCACCAGCACGTTGTGTAGCTGAGTGTTGCTTTGCATGTGTTCCCCCTCCCAGAGGCTCTGCAATTCTCTACTTTTCATCAGAGCCCAAATTTTCTCCCCCTCCTGTACTGATTTGTGGTTCTAAAAGTGGCCAAGATTCACAGCTTCCTTTTTGGCTTCTTGGGGGTGTAATCTCATCCACAGAAGAGAAATTCAGTAAACCTCACCAACCTCAGTGCGATGACACTGCCTTTACCCGGCTGTAACTCCAAACAGCGACAGGCTGTTCATTTTGTACCATGTTTCAGGCACTTCAGCATCCATCTTTGCTGTTGCTTCCTTTTTTTTTTTTCATTTGACACAAATTAATTTCTTTTCTACACCCTGTTCACACTAAAATGTGGGTTTTATAAATAAAAAATTAAAAGAAACTTTTTTTATGGCCTGAAGAAGGCAAAAAGGATTGAGGTTCACAATCCCATCTCCAAGCTGAAAACTGGAGCCCTCCACAATTGCCCTGCCCCTGGCATGGCAGCAAAGCCTCCCACGTTGCCTCCTGCTCCTCTCAGGCAGTCCCGCGGGCTTTATCTGCCCCCTCCCATTCCAACTGCCTGACTTCTCCGGCATTTCAGCTCCCCTCCCACATTACAGGCAACTGGGACCTTTCCACACTGTCCTCATCTGCTCCCAGGGGAAAGTCAAGACTCTCTCCAGAAAGCACAGCCTCCACCTCTGGTCATGAGGCTTTGCAAATGTCCAAGCTGTGGAGCTCCTGGGTACTGAGAGCAGCCAGAGCACACAGAGCCTTGCTGAGCTCCTCTAATTGCAACACATTTCCCTTATCTCCCTTCTCCTTCCTCTGCCCATCAGAAGATCCGGCAAAAAAACCTCCAAGGGCAATCAAGTATACCAATTTGGAGATCGTCCTTGTAAAACAGAGGTGAGACATCAACCCAGGGACCTGCACCAGCTTTAATCCAGCTATCTGAGGAAGCAGCTTACCCCACAGCCGAGCCACCAGATCACACGCTTCATCTGGCTTGTGCTCTGTGAAGCTGTGCCTTCACAGCTCACTTGACTAGAAGCCAGGCAGTGTAGACAGGCACATTTGCACTGTTGCTTTGATGTACAGTGGCTCTCCAAGGGTCCAAGGCAGCCCCTTTGCAGGGGGAAGGCTCCAGCTGCCTCGCTTGGACAGGGGATCAGGCCATGCCCACCATGAACTGCAAACCTGCCAGCTGCAAAGGGCTTCTCTGCACTCACAGAATCACACAATGGTAGGGGTTGGAAGGGACCTCTGGAGATCATCTAGTCCAAACCCCTTGCTGGAGCAGAATCACCTAGAGCAGGTTGCATAGGATCATGTCCAGGCAGGCTTTGAATCTCTCCAGAGAAGGAGACTCCACAACCTCTCTGGGCAGCCTGTCCCAGGGCTCCATCACCCTCAAATTAAGAAATTTTTCCTCATGTTCAGATGGAACTTCCTGTGTTACAGTTTACGCCCATTGCTCGTTGCCCATTGTCCTGTCACTGGGCACCACTGTAAAAAGTCTGACCCCTTCCCCTTGACACCTGCCCATTAGCTATTTATAAGCACTGATCAGATCCCCTTCAGTTTTCTCTTCCCCAGGCTAAACAGCCCCAGCTCTCTCAGCCTTTCCTCATACGAGAGATGCTCCAGTCCCCTAATCATCCTCATAGCCTTCACTAGACTCTCTCCAGTAGTTCCCTGTCTTTCTTGACCTGGGGAGCCCAAAACTGGACACAATATTCCAGATGTGGCCTCACTAGGGCAGAGTAGAGGAGGAGGAGAACTTCCCTCGACCTGCTGGCCACACTCTTTTTCGTGCACCCCAGGACACCACTGGCCGCCTTGGCCACGAGGGCACACTGCTGGCTCATTGAATGTATAGGTTTGCACGCAGAGCATCTTCTCAAACGTTCAGAATAAGAGCCAGCATCCCACTAATAAGCTTTGCATGGGTATCTCCAGCAGCGCTTACCCGGGAAATATCAGCTGTTTCCAGCCAGAGGGCTGAAGGCAGCCATCACTGTTCTGCTTGTTTTCAAGCTCCTTCAGCGCACAGACCAGAGTAGCTGTGTGTTCCTAATGGTTTTCACTTTGATGAGGTAAAAAAAATTGATCGTTCTCTTCTTTCTCTCAAGCCCACAGGAAGCCGAGCTCAGTGCAGGAGCAGCTTTTGCTTCTTTACTTATGAGTAATGCAAGTTAGAACTCGCTTCTCAAAATACATGTCTCACCAGCTAGGAGCTGCTAGACTCTAGTTATTCTTAGTCCCCAAGTCACTGTGATAAAAAGGTAAATGAAAGTGATTTCAAAAAAAAAAATCAAAATGAAAATATTTATCATACTGCCTCTGGAAATGAGAAAAGGCTCTTCATTTTCAGGGCAAACAACATCCTGTTTCTATAAGAAACTACCCAAGGCTGATGTTTATTCATCTGGACTTTCTGGGGTGAAAATGAGTGCAAGGTGTCTGTAAGGGACCCTGTCTCCATCCTCTCACCTGGGATCTCCTCCCCACATTTGATGGGGAATTCGCAGACCAAGCGAAGCAGCTGTACCAGACACAAGTGGTCCCAACGCAGAGGAACCACCACGGCACAACACTGCCCATGAACACGCTGCAGCTGGAGGGAAGGAACTGAAACAAGTGAATGGAGTAAATCCCACGCCCAGCACGTGGGATTGGACAAATCTGCTGCTCTGATGCGGTAGTCTCACACCAACATAACTCCCTCTAGCAGGGTGAGCTCGGTGAAGAACCAGCCCCTTTTATGGCAGAGCGGTTGGTGCGGGTAGATGTGAGCTATCCATTCCCCATTCATTCACAGCTCCATTCATGCAGCTGGAAAATAGAGCTCAGCACCTACACACCTCCCCAGCTTTTGTCTTACAAATTTGTCAGATAATGCCAAGCTGAAACTTTTAGGCTCATCTTTTTAAAGCTGATGACAGATTCAAACACTGGTTTTCCTAAGCCCTGCACAGATTTCTTAATAAATAAAAGACAACTGAAGTGAATATAGCAAAAAATGTCTCTAGCTGCATGTCGCACACTGCTTACATCCTTAGAGCTTCACAGCTACAGCAGTACTTGGCTACATGAATATTCAGGGAGTGACGGCAGCTTTCAGCAGCATGGGCAGGATCTGGTCTGACTTCCTACAGGATGGCCTTTGGGATTCAGGTCTACCTCTGCTTCCCCTCTGGGGAAGAGTTACGGGTCCGAAGCCAAGAACAGCCAGCACTGCTGTGGTTTGTAGGATCTGTACTGTGCAACCAGGACCCATGACACGGACCGCTCATCCTTAAGATTCGGCAGCCTGAAATGAGCCATCTTTAGTGTTTATTCCAGCCACACCAAGAAGCCCTGCTGGGGAAAGCAAGCCTTGGTGCTGCCAGCCCACCTGCAGTCCTTCGGCAGGCATGATTCCTCTGAAACCTGTGTGGGACTCAAGGTGACACTGGAAACGCTTTTCCAGCTTTCTCTCCCGGGTCAGCTTCTGCTGCCAGCAAGGCAAGGGGCAAAGCTCCCCCAAGCTCTGCAGCCACACTTCTCCCTCCTGTTTTCACCAGCTTCAGGTCTCCTCTCATCCCTGTCTGGTTGACACTCATGAAACAGGGAGCACTTAAAATTCTATAAAGCAGAGATCAGGAGGGCCAGCCCCACAGATCTTTACTGCAGCTGCGATGAGTTTCTTTGGGTACACAAGCACCAATGCTGCTTTGGCTTTGCAGCTGCTGGCGAAAGCCCCCTGCAATGACCCATCCTTCATTCTGAGCCTGGCCTTGCAGGGAGACGACTGATTTGTCCAGCCTGAAGCAGTTCGCTGCACAGCACCAAGGCCATGAACATGATTTTCACTCTTTATCAAAACAGTTAGGAGTAGGGCAAGGCAACACAGTACGAATGAAACAAGCACAAGGCAGCACAGACTGCTAATAGCAGGGAAATGAGAGCTAGACAGTGACTTGAAGGTTTGCCATCAACTATGGGGTAGGGTATGTCCTGCCCTACCCTGCTATAACCCTTGCAAGCCTTATGACTCAGGTTCACTGCAAATCACCACTCCCTTTCTGGTTTCCTCCTCCAACCGAAAGAAGCATTTACTGCTGGCCCATGGCAATGTTAAATAACCGCCTTTCTCATGCTGGCTCAGCTGCCTGGTCCCAGGGGTGGAGACGTGGCGTATTCCCAAGCAGCGTACCTAGCTGCAGGAGGGGACATGTCAGTCCCTATGCAGCCGAGAACACAGACAGGCAGGTCCCTTGAGCAGGCTCCAGGGCTAAATACGCTGCTTTCTGAGGTTAACACAAACCCCTGGGGCTCAGTGCAGCTGTTGTGTGGCTGGAAGAAGGGAAGGGTTTATTATGAAAGCAGAAGCTCGCACCAGCGAGATACGGAAACCTGCCGGTCCTCCTTACCCCATCCTACCACTAACCCCAGCTCTGAGCCTCTGCCCCAGCTCCGCCATTCAGACCTTAATCAAATTCAACTCAAAATTAGTCTTTTCTTCAAGCAGTTTTCTGATGAGTAACCTAGTCACATCAGCGGCTGAGTCATAAGAAGCCAACTCTTGTGCAGCGTAGGCAAGCTATGGAAACTCCCCGCCGCATCAGCTTTGTAACTGCCGTCTTCAGATGTTTCCGAAAAGGCAGCTTCTCTGTACCACAATTAGCTCAAAACCTGTCGCTGGCAGGGAATAAATGTTTTGAAAATGCTACCAAATGATTAAATGGTACCTTAATTGCAAAGAACAGAAGCACAACTGTACATGGGGAGGCGGGTTGGTTCGCCTCGTCCCATAGCGTGTAATCCCATGGGGACACAGGGGATCCGAGTGCTCTTGCAGGCTCTGTTGCAATCTTCCTCTGTAACCTTGAAAAAATCAGAGTTTCAAGGTCTAGCACCAATCTGAAGGACAGTTTTTAAACGAAGCTTGGCACCCAGTTTACTGAGCTGTTCACAGCTCAGGGGGAAAAGGCAAGAACACTTACGGTGGGACCACGCGTGCCCTGTGTATGGTGTGGGACCATATCCTGTCTTTGATAGCAGCGAACACTTAGGAAATAAGGACATAGAAGGCTAATCCCAATACTTTTCTAATCCATGTGCATCTTATGGGCCTTCTGATCCACAGTTCGTATTGGATCTTTGTGATTAATAGCCTCAATGGACTTTTCTCCCTTGAATTTCTCTAATCACTTTTTCAAGCCCTTTATTCTTCAGCATTGACACCGGAATGGCAGTTTGGTGGCCGTTTAATGCCAGACTGTGTGAAGAAGTACTTCCTTTTGCTTGTTTAAAAACTGTATTAATGAACAAATTAGTTCATTTTAGGACCCCAGGTTCTCCTCTGGGGAAAAAAAAAGTGGATAATGTTGCTCTCTATTCACCTTCTCCCCTGCACTTATGAAACTGCAGCCACAGACCCTCTTTCTAGCCAGTAGAAGTCTTCTCACAAGAAGCAGTCCTACCCCCCTTACTATTCCTGTTGCATTTCTCCACATTCTTTCTACTCTAGCCTTTTATTGTTGTTGTTGCTGTTATTATTATTATTATTATTCCTTTCAGCAAGGGAGTTACGAACTGCATGCGCTGCTCTGGGTGTGCAGCGCCCCAGCCGTGACTGCAAAACATTTCTTGAGTACATTGTTATGTTTTCTCTTTTGTGCTCTTTTCCTGTTTGAACAATACCTAACATCTGTTTTGCCATTTTCTCTCTGCGGAACATTGAGCTGACATTTTCACAGGGTTATACATGATGAGTTTAAGCAATTCTTTCTGAGTGGCAATAGCTAATTTTAGACCTCAGCGCTGTGCGTCGTTAGGATCGGTTTGTTTTCATGAAGTACACAAATCGCATCTGCTATTCTGCCATTCAGCCAATAATCATTATGAGATCCTTCTGTTAATTTTTATTATTCTCAGTAAACTCTGTATCGTCAGGAACTGCTGTCACTCACTCCTCTTCCAGATCACTTACGAATATGCAGAAGAGCAACCCAGGATACATCACTTCAGTGGTCTTTTCTTCTCAGCTGTGAAAACTTTTTGCTTCATATGCTTTAACCAGTCACTAATCCATGGAAGTGGTTTCCTCTCATAGGTTGATTGATTGTTCCTTGTATATTTACCCCTTTCAACACTAATTTAAGCCTCTGTTATTCTTTTCTACCAATTTTCCAAGGACAGCCTGAAGTTTCCCACATAGTTTTCCTATACTTTTCTAGATCCCCATCTTAAGAGACCTGGCTGTTGAATTCTCCTGAAAATCTGTCCCTTCATCACCATGCATCTTCAGAATATTTGAGAAATTCAAACACTAAATAATAAAAAAAAAGAAAAGAAAAAGATAAAAAGGTCAATTGATAGGAATGTCACAAAGTGTCAGAGTAAATGCTGATGGTAATCAAGTGCCTACGTATTTAGAGGCAACGCGATATACTGAGTAATGTATGTCATCAGCTCTCCTGCTGGAACAGCTGCCTCTGTTCTTGGCCTGAATACTGAAACATACACAAAGATTTTGACATTATTAGAAAATGTTTACGTGTTGTTATGCCATACGATGTACATAGGAGACAAGTCATTCATGCCAAGCTCTGACAACTGCCACTGCAAAAACTCTTGCCTACTGCTAATCAATGCACTGAATGTGATCAAAATGTCCTAGTAAAAATTGTTTCACCCAGTAATGCAACTGATGGGTTTGCAAGAGCCTCCCTCTGGTTGCTTTGTTCTCCAGTTATAGCCAATTATATTAACAAAGGCTCAGATGTTTACCCTGCAAACACACTGTGTATTAAGGCAGTGGTTTTCTACGTTCCCAGTACAGAAACCCAGATTTTCCTTGCTTTATGAGCATAACCACAAAATGAGCTGAGCAAATATGTTACAATCCCAACAGAACTTTGTGAACAACGTACAAAAACCTACCATTAATCTGCAGACTGCTTTATGTGCTTGAGCAAATGCCGCTATTTTATCGTTGGAGCATCTCAGGCATCTAAGGATAGGCTTGAAGTTTTATCTTTCTGCTTTTACACATGAGGAACAGAAGCACAGAGAGATAGTCTTCACTGTTACCGTAGCATGGACCTCAAGTTACCTGCAAGACCCAAGCTCTTGAGCTGCTTGTTTGCCGGCCAGGAATTCAGCCAATAAAAGGTCCTTAGAAGAAACTAAAGTTACAGGGTTTTCTGGTTTCAACTGGAATAGGGTTAATTTTCTTCCTAGTAGCTGGTATAGTGCTGTGTTTTGCATTTAGCATGAAAAAAAAAAAATGTTGATAACATATTAATGTTTTAGTTGTTGCTAAGCAGTTTTTACAACTAAGTCAAGGACTTTTCAGCTTCTCATGCCCTGAAGCCATGAGCCTTCCACAGGAGATGCACAAGAAGCTGGGATGGGATACATCCAGGACAGCTGACCCAAAATGGCCAACGGGATATTCCTTACCATATGACAACATGCTCAGTATATAAGCCAGGGGGAGTTGGCCAGAGAAGGACGCGTCTCGGGGACTAGCTGTGTATCAGTCAGCAGGTGGTGAGCAATTGTGCTGTGCATTACTTGTTTTGTATTATCTTTTTATTATTATTATTATTGTTGTTGTTATTATTTTACTTTTCTCTCCTATTAAACTGTTTTTATCTCAACCCATGAGTTTTGGTTTGGTTTTTTTTTATTCTCTCCTCCATCCCACTGGGCAGGGGAGAGTAAACAAATGGTGGTGTGGTTGTTCTAGCTGCCTGTTGGGATAAACCACAGCACATGGTTAGGAGAGAGAAGTGATGAACCAATTTGGCATCAATAAATAATTTTCTAAATAAATTTCTAAAAGGCTGCCAAATCTTTTGTGTCTTTGTTACTGGGCTTGAAATTGAGACCCTTTGGCCTTGGTGGCAAGATGGACTTAGCTTGGCCTGGAGAAGGCAGAGACACAAAATAAGCATTTCCTTGAAACCAGAATGGTAATGGGAAACAGGCTGACTGTATCCTCACAGTGGATCCAACCATGGCCCTATTTATTTACGGCCAAGCATGATGTATTCATGTACAATAGCCAAATTATCAAATATTCCAAGCTATTGTTGAGTACAGATTATGGGGTCAGCCTTTGTTCTACTGCATGCACCAGCTTTGAAAGAGAGCCTTTGTAAATGAAAATGGCCTGCTGTTTGTATCAGTTTCCCTCCCCAAATGAATTCTGCATTTCTCCCAAAGACACACACTAGGTCTAAGTTTCACTCTCACAAAGGGGCTCTGTCTGGATGCCTTTGCTTAGAACACAGATTTTATTTATCAAAACTGCGCATGAATTTGTTGCCATGTTGATATTTAACATGCAGAACATGCTGCTTCTCGGCAAGCTAGGATGGTG
Source organism: Psophia crepitans (assembly GCA_013399095.1). Classification (NCBI taxonomy): domain Eukaryota; kingdom Metazoa; phylum Chordata; class Aves; order Gruiformes; family Psophiidae; genus Psophia; species Psophia crepitans. Next base: position 257,443 of record VWZZ01003700.1, on the reverse strand, counting down.
GGAATAGCGATGATCCTAAAGGAAAAAGAACCATGTCTTGCCGTGCCATGGTACTTCCATCCTTCCACCAGCTCAGGCAACCTGGCTAAGTCAGTGCTAGCTCTGCACCAAGCTGTCTCTGGAAACACAAAATCCCGTGTCTTGCTCAAAACCATAAGACAGACCTTCTGGGGAAGAAGCGAGACAGCTTTTTAAAGACATCATATCTTTTTAATCAGTCTTTTGCTAAGTCACTTAGCTAAGACTTTTGCAGACGTAGTTTCAAAGAATGGATAGTGAACCAGCCTCTGCAGATGGTGGAGGGCTACCTCCACCTATGAGGAGCAGCCTGGAAGAAAGTCCAAAAACATAAGACCAGCTGTACTGCACCACACCAAAGTCTCCATCCAAGTAGTCCCACATTTGGTCTCTGTAAGTGGCCAAACCAGATGCCTCACAGTTGTTAGTTCTGTCTGAGTACAATGGATAATGGCACGCACCCACAACACCTCCTCAGCCTCCAGCATTGTCCAACTTCGGGAATTCCAGAGCCAGAATTATCTCAATCTATCTAATCTAGCCTTCAATCTATTTTTCTGCCATGAATTGGTCTTCAATGATTTTTAACATCCACAACATCCCGCAGCAGGGAGTTTCCCAACTTAATATCACATTGTGTGAGGAATCACCTCTTGTTATTTGCTAGGAACCTTTCTTCTACTATTTTTTTTTCTGAGGTTCTTAATTCCTTTGCTGCAAAAGACACTAAATAACCATATTCTGTCTTGCTGGATCCAACCACAATGCCCAAAAACTTGTAGGGCCCTAGCATTTGCAAAAATCCTTTCCCAGAAGCCTAACATTATTCTTGCCATATCTGCACCTCCAGTATTCTGGAGAGGGCAAAAAAGGCAGTGATTGTGTCATTAATGTAGTAATTTGGTTATAACTAGTCCCTGTAACACGTGTCTTAAGCTGGTTGGTCTTTCTTCCTGTGGCTGTGGATCATCCAAGGGTTGATAGAGGGTGTTACCGTTACAAGAGACAGTCAAACTGACACAGCCCATGAACCTTTACCTTCTGTCTCAAAGTGTATGAAACACACGGCATACAGGATGCAAAGGGAGTAAGGAAACCACCAGTGATCCACAACCAAGGCATGAGACGTTGGCTGAGCCTGACGTATCTGAGGAACGAGGAGGGAACCAAAGGAGGTGTGACCTCTCCAAAAGCCCCCCACCCCAAGTTGCAAGAGCAGCTGTCCTTGATCACTACCCAAAATGGGAGGGCAAAACTGTATTTCAGGGATTTTCTTCACTCCTTCAGGCTACAGAAAGATTTTTAAGTAAAAGGAAAGGATAATTTAGGACCAAGCCCCCTTGCAGTCACTGAAACTGGCTTCTGCTGTTGCAGACAAACTCCTCCTCAAGCGCTTTTCATAAAGCAATGAAGGTCCCTTTTAACTCAGCCTAGGATTTCTGGCCTTTCATCTCCTGACAGAGACACCACTTTTCCGACCATTAAAAAACCTGCTCCCCTCACCAGTACAAATGTGTTGGTTTCTCATTAACACCCATTTGTTCTTGTGCCAGTATAGTTCACACGCTTAAATAGCTGGGGGGATTTGGCTCCTGTGTGGCACTGACACCTTTCCTGAAATACTCAGAGACGATCTCATCCCCTCTCAACCCTCATTTTGTTATGCTGTATCAGTCTTTTACGCTATATAAGTCTTTTAATCTCTCGCTGTAAACCACCACTAGCATTCCCCTTCTCAGCATCTGTTCCACTTTAAATTCACCATTCCGGGAATTATCGAGAATTACACACAGCATTTCAAAGGATGCTCCTAGCTGAGTTATTAGCAGTGGGGACCTGAACTCAAGCAAGCCCGACATAAAAGCAGAAGGTTTTCCTGCCAGAGCTGGAAACATTTCCAGGCTCTGGCAGACTGAGAAATCTTTATGCCGTCTGGATACCAGATAGGGGCAGGGAGCCACACGTCAGTGTACCTGCAGTTTGGCTGACAGATGTGTATCCCACCAGTGAACGGGATACCTGCATGAATATTCTCTCTTGAGTTTGTAACGGATTCCCTTATCCATGGCAAATGACAGCAAGCACGGCTTTGCTGTGTGCCTGGAATAGCACCGGGTAGACTGAGGAGTAAGAGATTTATAGGAAGGCCGGAGCACTGTATCAGTACAAAATTATGGACCATTAGTCCGTGCTCTGAGTGTGCCTGCATACATCAGCACCAGAACTCCACTGCTTTAAAAATCTGTTACAGCCATTAATCCTAAACTGCGATCTTGTGTATTAGGTAGAAATCTGGGCGCAAGGGGCTGGAGACTTTAGTCGCCTCTTTAACTGCAGTGGACGTGTGTTCTGGAAGCTTTTAACCTCTTTGAAATGATGTTTGAGATGCAGTCGCTGTTGCTGGGGCATGATGGCACAGGAAGGGGAAAAAAGCTCTCAAGTGGGGAGCAGGCAAGAGGAGCAGATGAGCCCTTATGAAACACAGAATTCTCTCGCTCTCCAAGTGTTGTCTGTAACAAAACAAAATATGAGGCAAAGTGACTGAAAACATCTTAGAAAAATTGACTGTGCTTAGCTACTTTATATAATGGGACATCAGCGAGTCTTTATCTAAATTACACAATCTGAGGCATTTCACCCATTCTGTGTCTTAAGGCTTCATAAACACTTTTTTTTTATCTTCTTCCCATTACAACAACTGAAAATGTGCGTCTAAACCCTCGCGTATGAACGCGCCACTGCTGACTTACAAAGCCTAGATTGCTCCCCAGTGTTCTTACTTAATCTCCTGTGGTTCAGGGAACACTAAAACACAGAGATTATTGTGCGCTTGATATTACAGATATCTTCCGGCTTTGAGGCTTTTAACTCTCCCGGGACCCCTCCCTCTGGAAAATTCAACTTCTGCCACCGCTTTGCAACTCAAAACCCCAAAGCGCTTTTCTTCGGTGTTCTGACCTTCGCCAGAAGCATTGCAAACAGCTGAGGCAAAGAAACAAAAGATCAGGAATCCTTCTGTGCAGTACATGCTCTTAACCTCCACCGCTGCTGGAAACGAGTCCCGCTTCAATCCAAGCAGGGACAAACACAAAACCAGCTCTCGTCATCAGACCTTGGGACAACAATTCCTGCAGCTCTGCAGTGATGACATTCTCGGCATGGCAGATCTCTAAAACCCAGCTAATCGGTAGGAAGAGGAATGTCTGCACAAACATCCGTGTTTCTCAGACATCCCGGAGCTCTACTGCAGGCCTGTCTTCATGTCATAAGCCTCAAATAAATGTTTCAGTCCTCCTGAGGGGCAGGGCACAACTGTAGGCAAAATATCAGAACCTGAACAGATCCCAGGAGAGTGAGAAAAAAAGACATCAGAAGAAAAAAACTTTGATCCAAATATTAGTATAGGTAGTGAGAACACAGAGCAATACAAGCTAAGAGTGATTTGGAAGTAGCTTGTTCCACTGAAAATGTTGCTTTTTAAGAGCTCGGTTCACCCCAAGGTCCAAAGCTCAAGTCCCCCCAAAGTCCAAAGCCCCGTCTTCCAGCAGCAGTGATGTTTCTTTCCATCCCTTTAATTGTGGGACTCAGCAACCGAGGACCAGCAGGAGCATGCTGTTGAACAAAAACAGGTTTGCCATCAGCTCTTTTGCCCAAATTAAAGCAAAAAAGTGGTCAGCTCTGGATTAAAAGAGAAAAAGCGGCTCATGGCATCACCAGAGGAGAATTTGGTCCATATGGTGGACTTTTATTTCCACATCTGTTATAATTGGCAGTGACAGCACCAAACAGAAACGGCAACTCAGATAGGCATTGAACAGCATCTTCAGTGATCACAGCCCCTTCCAGGCAGGCAGATGAAGAGAACAGCGAAAGTTCAGCCTGCTTCTTGAGGATGGAAGGTTTAAGGTGCAAAGCACACTGCAGATACAGGTCCAGGGAAGCAAACCAGCTCCTGCATCCCCTCGGCCGCATCACATGTGTCTCCAGCTCTGGACACACATACACAATGTGGCTTTATCCCAACAAAGGACCATTTTGTGTTCACTGTTCACCCCCACACTCATATCTGCTTTGGTCAAAAGGGATTTTGGTGAAAACAAGGGGCATTTCCAGAGAATTTCATTATCTCTCCTTGCCTTGTCTTTGCTGAGCTTTGCTCCTCCTGCATAACGGTGAGAGCCTTCATAGCCCAGCAGTTATAACTTATCTTCCATAAACCAACCCGGCTCATGTGCCAGGGCTGCCCCAGGATGCACAGGCAACAGATGAAGGTTCCCTGTTCCTCTTCATGCACCAAAGCAAAAACGCGCAAAGAAGGGAAAATGGCTAAAGCAAAAGTAGCAGCAGCAGCAGCAGAAGACAATTACTATTTCCTAAATAGCAAATAGCTTTTTCAAAATCAGTCTTCTTCCATTTCTCTCCTCTTCCACTAAAAAACAGAGGAGTGTTTTACGAGCAAACGGTAAAACCTCAGGTCTCATTTTCCAATTTGAAGTCTCAGAGATGCTCAGCACTGTGTTCTTACCCTGTAACTATCCTCCAGTCTCCTGTAATCACACTCAGGGGTCTAAGCTCAGCTCCCACCAGCCTGCAGCCGCCCTTGGCAAAACACTTTATCACGATTTTATGCCATCTACCCCCCTCACCTCCACCCATGGTTTTACCTACCAGGTTTTGTCTCCGGACCGCTGAGAAGCATCCGGCCCCTCATGTCTGTAAGAGACAGCACTCCTGGCCCACGAAGGGAAACAAGCTTTTCCACCAAACTTTCCCCAGGTGGTTGATAACATTTAGGCTTACCCCCGCTGCTTCACTGCTCGTCTGCAGGGCTGAAGCACCTTGCTAAGGGTGAAGCCATCCCTCCCCTCTTACACAGACGCAGAAAGTGAAGCACTTAAATTACAGAGACAGGGCACCGGGTCCCTAGAGGAGGGCGCAGTTGTTTCGGGTCTCTGACCCCCTGGGCAGCCCCTGCCCAACATTCGTGATTCCCCACTCACACCCCAGCCCCGGGCCGCGGATTCAAGCCCCGTCCCGGGACAGAGGGACCCCGCGCCGGGCTCGGGGTGCGCAGCCCGGGGCCGTGGGGAGCTCTGGCTGTCAGACCTTGCCGGGCCGGGGGGAAGCGCTTGCCCCCTGCCCACGGGCGACAGGAGGAAGGGGTTCCCTCCCGGGGGGGAGGGTCAGGGCCCCCCTGCAGCGAGGGGGGAACCAGCACATTGACTCGGGGGAGGGTCTTTGCCCCGGGGAGGCTCTGCCCGAATCTCTGCCAGGGCTCGCCCTGGGGAAGGCGGCCGGGGCTACCCGGGGATACCCCCGGCAGGGCGCGGGGGCGGCACAGCAGGACCCCTCGCCGGGCTGGGATAAAACTTCCCCG
>VWZZ01003700.1:228178-252013 GCA_013399095.1 Psophia crepitans | reverse complement strand
GCCGCGCCTCGCCGCGCCCCCCCGCCCGCAGGAGGCCGCCGCGGTAAGGCCGAGCCCCGCCGGGGGCGATCGCGGGAGCGGGGTTCTGTCGGTCGGGAGAAGTTGGGCTGAATCCCTCACCCCTCCCGGGGTTGCAGCCCGGCTGGGCGTCCTACCCCCGGCTCTCCCCCGGTCCCGGCCGGTGAGCCGGGGTCGGTGACAAGGGAGGAGAGACCCCCGCCGGACCGCAGCCCGCCGCTCCGCGGGAGCTCGGAGATGTTGCTCGGCGCTGCGGAGGCGCTGGCAGAGCGGCGGGGGTAGGGACGACGGTGGGGAGGTGTAGGTGGCACCTGCCCGGGGCTGCAGATGTGACAGCACATCGCATCGCTGTGGCATGGTCCCCACTGCCAGTCTGAGGCACATCGGGTAGGTGGGACTCGGTCCGGATCGCAGGTGCAACAGCGCAGCTATAGGTGGGCCAAGGCCCAGGTCTCAGGTGCGGCAGGGCGATGTACGGGGGGAACTGGCGCGGATCGCGGTCGGGAAGACACCGTGTGCGGGCTGGATGTGGCTTGGATCGCAGGTGCGGCTACGCAGTGTGTAGGTGTGACACGGTCCTGACGTTGCAGTTGACGTGTAGGTGCAGCGTGGTCCAGGTTGCAGGTGTGACAGTGTGATGTGCAGGCGGGATGTGGTCCCGCTGTGCCTGGGCGTGACAGTGTGTCTGCTGGTGTACGGAGCATGGCTGCTGCGTCTGCTCCCGAGGCTGGGCCAGTTCAGGCTGCTATTTTGAAAGACTCTGTTATCCAGTGGTTTTCGGACAAGATCTCTGAAGTCCTGCCCAGGTTTACTTACATACTTGTGCCTCATCCTCCCTTTTGCTCAACAGCTCTGCGATGGTGAAGTGGCTTCTTGCAACATCAGCACCGGGAGCTGAATTCCAGAGCTTGGGGGTGGGGAAGGAGTGTTTAGACACACTGATCTTGGGCGAAATACCCCAAAGCAGTGTTCATGGTCCTCCCTCCCCATACCAGATCAGCGCTGTGAGTTGTACATCGTTTTTCTCAGATTTCTAAGACTGCAGGCTGTGAAACGTGTCAGGCTCCCTGGTAGACTGCGAGGAAACTTCTGGCCTAAGTCAGTTAAAAAGAAAAGTTGGAGTCAGCAGAGTCACAGTAAGGTTGCAATCATCCTACTGAGCTTGCTCAGAATTTGGGCTGTCTGGCGACTAATCTCATGTCTCTCTCATCCACTTAAGCTTGTTTTTCCACTACACACAGGAGCAGTGGCTGCCAAAATCGCAGGCGGGGAAGGGATTGCAGGAACCTATGAGCATATGTGATTTTTTTTTTGTCCTGTTATAAGTTAATAATCCCATTCTAGGCTGTTGTCCAAGAATTTTGTTTCAAAAATGCAAGCAGTGTACAAGACCCATTGTGTAAAAGATAATCTAAATGTAGGACAGGAAGGGACCTGGCAGGTCAGCAAATCTAAGCACTGGATGATATTATGCCTTATTGCACACCGCTGTAATTCATTTGTTCTCAGTCTCCTGGGAAGGGGAAGTTTCAGAACTTTACTGAACCGATACTATATTTTTTCCCCTGATATATGACTTTCTCTTACTCTGTGTTTGCACTATGACTGCTTCGTTCTCTCAGTCTAATGCTTTTCTCTCTTATCAGTATAGAAATAACAGTTGCACGCTCTTCACTGTGCAATGCCAAACAAGCTAGAGCTTGCTGTCTGCTTTCGTGAAGCAGGCTCTGGCTTCTGCTGATCACCAGCAGTCCTGCACTGGGCTTCTTGCTCTCTAACTTGCCTGTGGATGAACAGAGCTGCAAAGCCTCGATGTCCATCCGATGCCTCTCATGCTTTGACACCTCATCTAGAAATAAATACCTCACCTGGTAGGTATTGCAGTTAACCTCCTCCTCAGGCTCCTCCTGTCCTATGATGAGGGTGAGAAATTGGGATTTTCATCCCCAGGTGTCCGTCTGACTTTTGTTTTCTGCTGTCGGATCTGATCTTATTCCAGCCCTCTTATTAATCCCATTTTCATCGTATATCCCCATTCTCTGTACCAATACACTGGTGCGGTATTCTCCCAGCTTTCTCCCACTCACTCTGTGATGAAGGGAGATGCTAAGTAGGATGGGGTCTTCCTCACATTCAGTAGTGACTCCTGCCAAACTCAGACTGATGCCTTCTGTGGGACTGGCTGTCCAATCCTTTTAGGTCTGTACCCTATTTATTACAAATTTTCATCTTCCACGGCGTAACTCCCAGTTTCACTGGGCTGTGTAGCAAGTGGCTGTGCTTCACATGTGTTGGAATCCATTCCTTGGGTGCCAGATATGCTGGGTAGGTTTCCCAGAGCAACTGAGTAGAAAAGTGTTCTTATCAAAGCAAAATAAGTTGCATTTTGTTCCTCTTTCCTCCCATTTTCTTACATGTCTTCAATTATTATTACTTTTTCTGCAACGATTATTCTGTTCATGAGGGATTTTTAATCCCACCATTGTACCGTAACCGGCCATGAGTAGAAGATGGGAGTAATTCGGCAGTGAGTAGCTACACAATGCCATACATTAGGCGCTGAACAAGATTCGTAGAGTTGGCGGAACTTCAGACAAACTCAGTGCTCATATCTGAGCTCTGATTTATCTCTCAGTTGAATATCTTTGCTCTTAATATTTGCAGTAAGGTCCACCAATAATGATTCAGAGGAAATACCACCCACTGAATCAACAAAGTCAACTCATAGGAGCACACAGTGGCCCCAAACAAATCCAGCTCTGCTTAGTGCAAAGTACCATGCTCAGTAGGTACGAAAAAAAACGCAGCACGAGGAGTTATCCCTGCTCCATTTGTTAACATTGTGCATTGCTTTTTATTTAACTAGGTGAAAAATAGCTAAGTGTTTTGCAGAAGCTAGATAACAGCCCTGCAGCGTGATACCCCTGCTGTTCAGTGCAGGAGGGAGGCTCGGGAATGACTACACGCTTCTGACCTAATATATTATAATCCCTTCAGTATTATCCACCAAACTCAAGTTTATTTCAGTGTTTCTCAGCATCGCATGTGGAGCAGTTTATCATACAGCGCTCGTGAGCGTCGTGCTGCAGAGGCTACCTTCATCTCCCAGTGGCCAGAAAAAGGACTGAGAGCACCAAGTGCCGCAACAGAGCAGGCAAACGATCTGTATTTTAATTATACAGACACCCCTTGGGTCCTGGGCTGTCAGCTGAGATGCTAAGACCAAAGGAAAAAAGTTATGTCAAATTTTGGGCTTTGGCTTTTTCCTCCTAACGGAGGGCAGCATCGTGCTGGTAGGTCTGCTCCGAGCTTAGACGTGGGGTTTGTCACGGCATTCCAGTTGTTCCAGTTCTGCAGGCATGCTGTACAAACTGGAACGAAACGCGAGATGGGAATGCTTCAAGAAGGGGGACACTGTGTTTATGTGACTTCTCAGTGATACTCAGGATCCTCGTCAAGGGCAAGTATCGTCTGGTTCCGTTTTCTTAGGAAAAAATGGCCAAGCCTTATGATTGCTACCGGGTGTTGTCAGCGGTAGATGAGGAACGAATTTTATGGAACTGAATGTGGAAACAAATAGCAGGAGGGTGTGTGAGGTTCATGAGCCCCTGAGTCATAGCCCAGCATCTACAAGAGCAGCTGCAGTTAGAAGGAGGTGGTTTGTACAATGTGGAAGGGGAACATTTGGTCCTGTTTTGCAAACCCAGGCTTTCACGTCTGCCGAAAGCATCGGGAGAGGGTCTAACAGCGTGATGGTTTTTTCTGTTTGATGTAATGAACAAGTATTGTTCACAGATTCAGCTCTTTCTACTATTTTGATACCTGAGCTGACATTTCAAAGTGCCGGGAATGCTGAAGCCACAGATCAATGAAAACCTTAAGCAAGCAATAGTGTTTGCAAAAAGCTCTGTAACATTTGATGGTGTATTTCAAGGTGCTCTGAGAAACCTATTGCACTGATAAAGGAGACTGGGCAAAGCCAGGAGGAGGACTGAAAGCCAGTGGATGAAGTCTGCATCCCAGCATTGGAGTCACTCAGCTGATTCCAAAATGTTTAAATACCCTAAAAGTGACAGTTCACCTCAGAAGGGACATTGCTCCAGCACTATGTCCAGTAAAAGAAAGTAAAGGCAAATGGAGAGCTGCCAAATTTTGTAGTTGGTAGGGCGCAATGTTGAACTTGGCATGGTTATAGTAGGTGTCACCAGGTGGTGCTATTTTACATTGACTTCCCATTTATTTTTCTTACCATGACCATTATTTTGCCTTGGCTGAAGTGTATAAGGTATTAATTTGGGGAAATGTTTAAGGGCAGAGGAGGAATTTGCTTTTTGCATTGCTGCTCCATTAGAGTCTTGTGCACACCGGTTTCCCAAAAGGGACATGAGAGAAACTCCAGCTGACAGATTGCATAGCTGCTCACAGAGTACCCACAGGTTCGGTCCACTAACTTCTCCTCACATCCAACTTGCAAAGCCGTCTGTTGCTTCTGCTGCTCCCAAGCTGATGGTTAATGCCGACACGGACATCACTAATGGCAGCAGGCCACCTGTTAGTCTCCACTTTTCCAAGTGGGACAGCTGAGTCACATTTTAATGAGCAAGAACAGGGAAAGAATTTGGAGATCCCTCCAGGAAAGTGTGGGAAAGGAGGCACCCTGCAACCATAAAACCTCTAAATTTAGTTGTAGTTTAAAATGGAAAATGTTGGTGATTTTGCCCTTGCAGGGATCAGAATTTGGAGACCAGAAGGTTTGCTCCACTCCGGTCTGCTCTGCAGCGAAGCCTCTCCATGGGGAGTTGGGGCCGCCTGCCCCCCTCGCCCCCTGGCAGGGCCAGTGCCACAAGGGAACACGCGCCAGCCCCGAGCTCGTCCCTTGCTGGAGACCCTGCCGCTCTCCAACCTGCCCTGGCCGGCGGGGGGGACACGGAGTGCCGCGGCAGCAGAGCCCCCTTCCTCGCTCCAAGTCGGTGAAAGAGGATAGCATCATTTCTGTTTACTTATGGATAACCTTCGTGAGCGGGTCTGTTTGTGTTGGTGTAGCTAAGGAATAACTTTGTTACGCTCCGCTCTGTCAGTTAAATTGCATTATTTTTAATAAGGCAGCTATCTCTGTGCTGCTTCTGCTGTGCTGGTTTCCTCTGTCTGGGAGCTGTCTATTCCTTGTCCATCCTGGGTTTTGTTAAGTCATTGCACGGCACTCGCTGGAAGCGGTGAGCTAAGCGTGAGTGGTGTTTGCTGACAGAGGCCCCGGGTGGAAGCAGAAGTTCCCACAGCACAAGGTAGCAGGGGTTTGTGAGCGATGGTTTTCTTCCCACAGCCTGCCGAGCAACCGAGCCGTGCAAAGCAGCCCTTTCCACCGCCTGGCCCACATCAAGGCACTTCACCTAAGTAACAGGATGGTCCCTGCGGCCAAAGAGTTTGCTCTGAGGAGCAGGCTGGGTGTGCAGCCCAGGGGGGCTGCGGGCGGAGAGGCGAAGCCTCACAGCTCTCCCCGTACCACTAGTTTTGTACTGGCCCGTCTCTTCCAGCCTCGCTGCTGCCCAACACCAAGCTCTTTCCACCCGGTGCAGCAGGTACCTCAGGTTCTGGGGGAGCCGGGGGGGTTCTGGGGTCCAGCGTTGGGGTTTGGCTCCCTTTGCTGCCCACAGCCGTGGTTCCCGGGCGGCCGCCTCCGCTGCGTTGGTTGTGTGAGTAAGCCTCCCTCCCGCCCCAGAAACAGCCACAATCTCCTCCTTTGTGTGTTTCTAGCTCAGAAAAGGCTGATTCATTCTCTGAAGCAGATTAATTACTTCTGCTATTTAAAAAGAAAAATAAATATATAAATCCTTTAGATTTGGTCAGCTTAACTTTCAGCTGCGTGTACAATGCAGCAAAGCAAATGTGCTCTGAGCCAGAGCAAAAAAGTTTGTGTGGAAAAAGAAACTTTGGGTTGTGATATTTACCTGGCAGTGGCGCCTGCAATTTAGGAAGTATTTCTGAACGTGTCGTGTCCTTGACTGACATGACAAACGGTGCAAATTTGAGCCCGTGATGAAGGTGAACTGGGAAACAAATATTTTTATTCCCCGATACAGTTTATGACTTGTTTCCCTTCTGGTTTGCATCATGCTGACGTGACACTCGGCTCCACGAGTAGCTTGCATCCAAAGCCTGACCGTGCTGCTCCGTTTCTTCCTCGGAAGGCTGCTTTCCAGCCTGCTTGGCTCTGCTCACTTGTTTATGCACTGAGGGGCTGTAGTTCCACATTTCAGAACAAGCTGTCCAATATTCATGAGTTATTTTGTATTTACCCAGTCCTGAGGCTTCTTTTATAAGCCTGAGGATAAATTCTGGGATTTGTTACTTCCATTACTGGAAATGGACTGAATCTCCCCAGCCATTACCAAGCCCTAAATATGGCCTCTACTTATCTAGAAGAAAGGTAGGAGAAAGGACAATCCCAGAGCTAAATTGATTTACAACCCTGTAATTCCCACAGCCCTGTTCTGATAACACTTGTAAGCAAGTGTTGGAGCAAGCCATATGCGTAGAGATGAATCACTTCTAAAATGATATCCTAATATTAGTTGTATATTTATTTATCAGATAAATATAGTGATTTTTCTCTTGAAGATCAATGACAGCCACATGTTCAGCTGGCGTAAAGCACTGCAGCTCTTTGGACTAGGCAAACTAAACAACTGATTTCTTTGCGAAGAAAAAAACAGTATCAACTACTGGTTTCTAAGGTGATTTAAATTACTATGCAGGAAAAACTAAAAGACGTCAAAGTGTTTGTTGGTATAAGATATCCTGCATGTAAGTTAGCACTATGTAAGGTCATTTTGGCCCAGCATGAGAATTTCCCATCATAAACCTCCAGCTGGTTGGGCCATATTAAAATCTCTTCACATTAACTCCACGACTGAGTTATAACTGGAAAGATAATATCTAGGAGGACAACTTTAGGTCCTCTTGAAACAGTTGGACCAAGTACTGTGGCAAAGTGAAGGGTTAAGCCAGTCAATGATCTAGGATTGCTGCGTTATAAAATAGGGACTTCAGACTCTTTCACCCAGCAGTAGAGAAAATAGTCTGAAGGCATCTTTGGAGTGGATTAGTTTTGAAATCACGCTAAGCCACTCTTCTGCAACAGTTTATTTTAAACAGCTCAAATGCTTAACTTCTTGAATCAGCAGCTGAGCACATTCTCTGGTTACTCTTAGTAACGTTCATATTCAGACGAGCTGGCAGAAAGGTACCTGGCAGTGCCTGGGTCTGAGCTTTCCCTGTGCACTATGTACCTTACCTGTGCCATTAGGAATCCTGAACAAAAATATTCAGGATGTTTGCTCTTGGGCTGTTCAGCAGGTGAGACAGCAACCACTGTGATTCATCAGCTGTGGAATGGAAAAGCTGATCTCCATAGGAGGGAGCCGCGTTTGCAGCCGGTTTGGAGAACAGCTGGAAAAAACGCTGCTTCCTTATGTATCATTCTGGTGTCTCGGTAGCTTTTTTCAGCAGGGACATCCGTAAACATCAATACGGATCCGGGCAGCTCGTTGGCTCAGCGCTGCCTACAACCCTTTTCCCTGTGGACTGGTTTGTAGGGAAGAACTATTTGCTGCCTGAAGATCTTCATCCTTGTACAAGCGAGGAGGGTTTGTGGCTGTGCTGGAGGAGTGCAGCTATAACCTGTGCAGAACCTGCCTGCCTCTCTCCCTCTGAGGCAGGGCTCAAAAGATCTGTTTTCTGTAATTACATCTTCTCACTGCCTCAGCACCGGTGCGTGCGCGAGGGAGCAGAGTTCAGCTGCCTCCTCAGCCTTCATCCTGGCAAATCCTAAGCGGTTCCCCAGCAGCCTTTTTACAGGTGTAATATATGTATGCAGGATAAATAAACTGAATAAATATCAGGCTCTTTACTCAGCCTGTGCTTAGGAGCACATACATCCTTTAGAAACCCATGCACGGGTCTGTGCCCTTTGCTCAGGGCAGAACTGCTGGTGCAGTTTGGGGTTTTGGCAGGAAATTTTGTCATCACTTTCCAAAAAAAGCACTGAGTTTCCCCACAGTTAACGGTTTCATCTCCCCAGCTGGAAGCACCCTCCCCAAAGCAGGATGTTGTTTTGTTGCGGAAGCTTTCTGCCAAAAGAGCTGTGGAGCAAATGTTTTGGATGTTTAAAGCAGATCGACCCCATTAAACACAAAGTTCCCGGAAATATGCATGTGCTGGCAGTAGCAGAGTCCTTTATTTTCATTATCTGAAGTATCCATCAGATAAAGACTACTTCGGAAGGGTTCCCCCCCCCATCCTCTTACAGCCTCATCTAAAGGGAATGTGTTCAGCAGAAAAGCAGTCAGAGACCCTGTCTGTGACATGAGGGCTGGCCCTCTCCAAGGAGGGTGGAGAAATTCAGGAAGCAACAGATTGAAGATTTTAGATTGGATATTAGGAAAAAATTCTTTACTGAGAGGGCTGTTAAGCACTGAAACAGGCTGCCCTGGGAAGTGGTTGAGTCCCCATCCTTGGAGGTATGTAAAAGACGTGTGGATGTGGCGCTTAGGGACATGGTTTAGTGGTGGACTTGGCAGGGCTAGGGTAATGGTTGGACCTGATGATCTTAAAGGTCTTTTCCAACCGAAATGATTCTGTGATTTTAAGAGCAAACCGTCAGCTTTGCAGCTCCCCATCTTCCTCACGTGACTTCCTGAGGATGCTCAGATGTCTCTGCTCTCCAAAGAGGGAGCAAACTGGCTGCTTTCACTGTGCTCTCCCAGTGCCTGGGAAGGTCATTGCTGGTCCACTCTGTCTGCTCCCCACTAGCTCTTCTGGCGTCTCCTGCTGTCCCCGTGGCATGAGGTCATGCTGCAAAGGCCAGATGCTTTCCCTTCCGCGTGGGCAGGGGAAGGATTGTGGTCTCCCCCCCGTTCAGTGCCCTTTCAGCACTTGCTCTGACAGTGGTTCTTCTTAACGCAGAGTTCAGTTCTCAGTTGAACGAAGGAGTGTTGTTGAATTACCCAGATTTCCTACTGATACCTTAATTTTTCCCCTGTAAAACATACGGGTGTCTTCACTGGCTCCATGGGAGCCACAGTAGCCAACAAGCTGGTCACGGAGATGTGGAGGCAGATATTACAGCTGTAGTTCTTGAATACTGGCTGTGCTGATGTTTAGTAATTTAGCAGCAGGCAATACTAGGCATTTTAGGCAGGATCACCTAAAAAGACCCATCGCAGCAGACCTATGGCTGGCACCTCTCCCGACCCAAAATGGGCTGGGTGTCTCCTTTCCAGTACCCTTGACACAACTTACAAGAAAAGCCACTGGCATGGGAGCTGGTTTGTCACATAAACGTGAAGCAGCAAGAAGACACTGATTGCTGTAATTAGGAATAATCTAATCCCTATGGGCAAATGGGGTGTATTTATTTCTGTTTAATTGGATTTCTGCATTTCATGGGCCCGCCATGTGGGCAGAGGAGTCACCATGCTGTGATCCGGAGGCAGCAGAGCGATGCTGGAGCTGTAGAGGGTCCCAGCTCTTCTTTGCCTGATGTTGGACTAAACTTTGACTTCTTGGTTTAACCTGCCTGACTTTGATATAATTACTGTTCAGAGAGCCATGGAATAGTCTGCTAGAAAATCAGAATTGCTTTGCTGGGGGGAAAACCATTAGCCCTTTCTGAGCAACCTGAAAGCACAGTTGCTGGGACAAAAGCCTAAATGTGAAGGGATGGATCCCTAAAATTATTTAATGCCCTTAACATCGTACATATCCTTGTGGTTTGGGGGCAAATCTTTGCTCCTCAGGGCAGCACTCAGCTCTCCTGGGAGATAAGTCTTCAGGCTCTGCACCGGCACCCCTCTCCAAGTACATCAGCACGGGGCTGGCCGCTGCTTCCTCCAGAGGAGGAGGCCAGGAATGGAGAGGAAACCCTCGCTCCTCAGGCGATGCCCAAAGCCTTCAGGCAGAGATGCAGCCCCATGCACGGACTCTTTCTGGTTGTGCCATGAAAAGCAGACGTCCGCAGTTACAGACACACACGTTGGTGGGCCTCGGCTTGGGGCTGAGCTCGGCAGGGTGCAGAAGCACCCGTCTGTCTGTGAGCTGCCCCCACACAGCCTGGCGTCAGAGCGTGGTGAGGGTGCGGGCAGCTGCCTGCAGCAGGCAGGCAGGGCTGCAGACACCTGGAAGCAGCACAAGTGACACGCGAGCTGGGATCCAAACCCCCTCATTTTCGTCAGCTATTGCCCACTGCCACTGCCGTCCATGTGCCACGGGGCTTGCAGAGGGGCACTGCAGCTCTAGAGCTGTTTTTCTGCTTTTTAGCCTGATTTCTCGGGTTCTGCTTATTTTTTCACATGGGAGGCAACACAGCCTTTCTAAGGACATAAACATTTCTGGCATATCTCACAGGTCCAGGCTTCAGGTGAAACCTGATGGGAGCTGATAGCCCTTTAAATTTGTTCCGTGGTTGCAAGGACAGGAATTTGCAACATCGACAATCCTTTCTTTGCAGGCATTTTTTTCTCTTAACTTTTTATTTTTCCCCCCAAACTTGCTGTGAGCCCCATTCTGCATCCAAGAACCGGATTGGCAACTAATCTTCCGAGGACTTGGGGATTACCCTTCGGGAGTGCACGTAACGTGAAGTGAAACGCATTTGCTGTTGTAAAACCCATCACGAATTAATCTTTGTCTTGGATTGTAGAAACAGGCTCTCAGAGTGCTTCCTACAGCAGGGTGGGGAACCGCACGGTCATTTCCCTGGACGCCGAATTGTTACGGTGAAACTGCCTTAATTAGAAAGCCCATGGGCAAGTTCGTCTCTCAAAGGCTAGCTGAATTTGGGCCAAAGGGCAGACAGATTGTTGTATTTCTAATTCCAGTGGAGTTGTGCTCGTGTACACAAGAGTTGAGTTTCTTCTCTACTAAGACAGGAAGACTCTCGCTGTGGGCTCCAACTTTTTGATCTAGGGGTTCAAGTCAGGGTAGAGGCCTCACGGAGAAAGAAAAAAGCAGTATTTGAAGTCTAACTGCTACCCTGAGCGAGGCAGGAGGCCTCTGCTAAAATGGGCCATGTTGAAATATTCAGAGTTTAATAATAACTGGCTTGCGGTTAACACGTCCCGAGAGGCTGAATGGATGCATTTTACAGCTGTGGCTCACAAACTAGTTTCCATGTGAAATCTTGACCAGAAAGCCACAGAGGTATTTTATGTTAAAAAGAGGTTTAAAGTCTTCAGAGCCTGCTCAGCCATAAAAGCTGGGCTGGACAAAAGCTCGGTGGGACCTTTGGGGTGCCCCGGTGAGAGCAGGGTTCCTGTCATGGAGCCCTAGCCCAGGGGGACACTGCCTGAGCCTCCAGCCTTTGCTGTGCCATCCCGCTCTCAGGGTGAGGAGCCTTGGGTCGGGCATCTTCCTTACTTTAATCTGTCCTGGCCCTCCCAGCGTTTCAAAGACATTGAGATCTTGCAGTGTTGAAAGCCCCAGTGCCACCAAGCCAGAAAACCCCATACAGCTGGTGCAAGGTGCAAGGGCCCGTCCCCGCCACCCCCATGCTCGCCGTCCCACCCACCCCAGCCATCCTTCTTCCTCTTTTTGTCTTTTCTATTTTTTTTTTTCCTTTCCTTTGCCAGATCATTTCCCTGCTTTGATCACTTCCCTGCTCTGAGTCACCCCGTGCCAGGACTAAAGCAGTGCTGGCAGATGGACGTGCGGTGCGAGCCTCCCTCCTTCCCAGCCCATGGGGAAGCGTCACCCTCCCGGCAGCCGGCACAGAGTGAATGAGGGGGGTGACAAATGACATGCAAACGCCTTCCCTGGAGGCTACAGAAAAGTCTCTAGCTTGCACCTTTCCGAAGACTGGTATTTACATACTATTAGACGCCGACATCCTGTTGAACTTTCTTAGAGCGTGTGATTTGCAGACACGTGCGTTCGGGGATTTAGACTTTATTGATTGAAGGTTGCTTGGCAGAGAGGGAGAAGGCGAGCTGGCTGGGGAAGGGAAGGCTCGCACAGCCAGTCAAGAAGGATCCTTCATGCGAGGGAGACGAGAATAATTTGGCTTCAGCTACGAGGTAGGAATTCTTTCCTGTGTCCATTTTCTCTGTCCTTGTGGCATCCTGTGGAGGTGTTTAAAAACAAACAAGAAAAAAGCAATAAAAAGTTTTTGGCTCTCATAATATCTATTTGTGTGACAGCTTCCTACTGAGGAGGAACTGCGAGAGCCTTGGAAGGTTACCACCGCACTGTCCGTGCTGGGTAACAGTTTCTGCTCCTCACACGATCCCCAAATAATAATAATTCGCATCCCAAAATGCTGGTTAATGCCTGAATCGCTGTTGAGGGGTGGGTGGAGGTGCTGCCTCTGCCGAAGCATGTCGGCGCTGGAGCAGGGAGCAAGGGAGAGCCTCCAGCCCTGCCTTACCCCCTCAGCCGGCCTGCACCGGCTGGATTTAAACCTGGCTCACTGAGTTAAGGTAAATGGGTTACTGCGTGTCTTCAGACAGTGTTGCTCTTCTAACACAGAGCGGTTTTAAACCCGCTTGAAGCCAAGCGAGTGCAGCCTTTAAATATAAATAAGCCTTTAGATGCCACTGAAGATCCTAACATAAACATCCTTGAGCATCACACTTGAGCCTGATTTGTATGTGGTTCCTGTAGCAGCCTGGTGATTTATTTACTTGTTTATTTGCTGATGAGGAAGGAGGCACTGGTGAATATTTTTACTGGAGTAGTTAATCCTGCTGTACCCCCATCACTACCAATACATATTGAACAGACACATTTACCTCTTGAGTAAGACATCACTCGATATCATAGCTTATATTTGCCCAGGAGAGGGAAGCTGTGCTGGCACAGACCATCATGGGTTTCTTTTCTTTGTAAAAGAATAAGCTATACTGGCATAATATTAAGTATGGCCATACTTACCTGTGCACTGAAGTCCTTTTCAGGGAGCTTGCTGCCAGAAGAAGCCTCTGATGCAGCTGAGGATCAGGAATAACTAAAACTGAAGGCGACTGAAGGTACTGGCTATGGCAGAAAAAGGACGAAGCAGCAGCTGATTTGCATGCTGGGCCTGGGTCACAGCTAGTTTTGCTGTAATCTGTGGGGCAAACCACACCTTTTGTTTGCACATCTTGATTTCCCACCGCACCAGTCCCATCAGCTCCCCTGGGACACCGAGTACGCTGCCGGTACCTACCGACGCTGATGGGCCCACACCAAGGGGTCAAGTTGGTTTCTAAACCAGAGATGTGTGGGCCCCCTCCCTTCTTTCGGTGCCTGGGAGGATGATTTCATTAGCCTGTATGTAAGCAAGCTGTTCAGACGCCGCACAGGAAAACACAATAATATAAATGAAAGCAAAAGGAGAGGAGGAACAAACCCATCACGCTTCTTGGAGTGGTTTCGGAAAGCACAAAGCCAGGAAGTTGTTTCTTTTTAGTGACTGAGTAGTCTGACATGTCGCAAAATACAAAGGCTCGGCATATTCCCAGCAGCAGAGTGAAAACTGGAACTACCCAGGAGCGAAACCTGTCATTAGCAGTCAGCCAGGCAGAACAGGCTGCCGAGCGCCAGGGACAGGCGCGGGAGGGATGAGCGGCTGAGCGGCAAAGAAGGGCTTTGCTTAAGGGCCGGCGGTGTCCCCAGGAGACTTGCAGAAGGCTGTGAGGGCAGCACCTAAGGTCGGGATGCGCTCAGACTTCTTCAAAGGGCAGCAAGGAGCTGCTGTTCCCCCTCGTGCCCCCCATCCTGCAGCACGGGAAGAGGGTCTGCTCCCAAAGAATCCGAATGGTTCAGGCCTGTAATTTTTCTCCCTTTCATTTTCATCCAATTATAGCTGCCCTGAGAAATCCCTTTTCATGTGTCCTCCAAGGTCCTTGCTGTGAGTGGTGTCATCCTGGAGGCATGTAATAATTTAGACTGAAAGCTGTGCTGTGCAGCTCTGTTCTCCACAGCTTCACAGGACGGAGAAAGTATTGACGTGCCCTGATTTATCTCCCACAGATGTCATCTCCCTAGGAGCTGACTCGAAGGACGGAGGGGCACAGAAAAACTGAATCTGGGAAGGACCTGATTCAAAAAGAAAGGAGGAAGGAATTTTATGAACTGAATTCGATGAATGCAGGGGGCATTACAGCTTTGCAAACCCAATGATCCAGAAAGTTAGCACCATGAACTGCAATGTTGCTGTGCCTGGGTACAAGAGGACAATCCTTTATGGTGCCTTTATGTTTCCCAAGAGAATCTCTTCAAATTCAGAGTATTTTTGCATTGATGCTTCTTTAGTTGTCTTTCCCCATCAGACACAACCAACCTCTGAGGGTGGGAAGCAAGATGAGGAGAGGGTTGCATTTATCGTGGTAAATCTTGCGGGCTGTGGGTGTCCCCCTGGCCGCAAGCACAGATGCACCATCAGGATGTGCCGTAGGGAGCAGCACCCAGCAGCGATGCAGGGTGTGTACCTGGGGAGGGCAGACCATGGGTGCTGCAGGCACGGTGGGGGACAGAGCCTGGGGATGTTGCTTCCATCATCGCGTCCTTCTCTGTGGCCTGGGCAGCAAAAAGCGAAGCTCCCCATGCCCTTCTGCTGGCAGGAGGCGAAATGTATTCAGCCTTTTAAGTCTAGTGCCTTGTCTCTTTTTGTCAGGGGACTTTCTTTCCCTCAGCCAACATAGTCTGAGCGGCCTCTTTGAGACAGCCAGATAGATGCGTTCCATTTTAGTCCCTTATCTGTCTTACTCTGCTGAGATCATTTACCTGCTAATAAGCTCCTGTGGTCAGAGATAAAAGGCGAAACTACCAGCCCTTTAAGGATGTATCTGGGTGGCTTTGCAACACTGTGCTTCGTGGAAAATATGAAAAGATGTTGCATTCATAATGTATCACTCATATCTGTGTTTGTAAACAGATTTATCACACCATCTGCAGAATCCTACTGCGGTCTCCTCCATATTTATTTCCTTTCCATTTATATAGTACAGCTCCTATTCATTTTATTCTCTTTTTACGAACAGATACATTAGCTGTCTTTTTTCTTCTCCACAAAGAGCGCGCTCTCTGTGGGAGAGAGTGTTTGATCAATCCAATTTGTTCAGCTTAGTGCATAAAAACACAGGGCAGTACTGTTCGGAGACGTACCTGCCTGGGTTTGTTTCTCATCTCTTCACATCTGTGTGGAGCATGTGGGGAGGAAAGTGTAATTCAGAACAAATTCGCCAGTAAACAGGGCGCTCTGCTGGTATTTCCTGTCTCCTGTTGCACTGGTCGAGCTTAATTTTCAGAAGTTTTCAGTTAAGCCTGAGGTCAATAATATTTTTTTAATCTCTCTGACTTTCTGATATATAATGAAGTATCTGCATAACTGGGAGCAAAAAGCCAGCCGGCTTTGTTACCTGGTTTACTAAGAAACTTCTAGTCGTATGCAAATAAACAAAGTGATTTGCTGAGCATAGGAAGAAGTCCCGCTGAGAGAGCGGGAACCTGTGGTCAGCAGCCACTTCTGCAGCCCTGCGGCTGAGCGGCACGAGCTGCCGGCACAGCTCCGGGTGGGGCAGAGCCCGGGCACGAGCTGGGAGGACAATCCTCCTCCAACAGTCGCTCCTGCAGGCTTTTGCACCTGATGGGACCACAAGGCTCTTCCACGCACACATAGGGCCCAAAAGCAGATTCTCTGCTTTGTGCACACTTCAACTTTGGGAGAGGAAAGAGTCTGAGCCAAGAAGAGGGATGAGTCCCACCTAGTGAGCCAGGGCTTGGCCCAGCCTCCAGCCCTTGGGTTTGTGCCCATCCCCTGTGCAGAAGTCAAAATTCCAGGACAGTTGATTCCCAGTTACCCAGACGATTCCAGGAGGCCAAGGGATCTTGGGTCTTTGGGGAAGCCACCAAAGAATGGGGCTAGGCAGGATGAGCCGTGCTCCCCTTGGTCAGATGATCCTCAGCGCTGTCCTGCACTGAAGGTCTTCACCACAGGCACTGGAAGAGGACGCCTGGGCTCAATGCACAGCATGGGGCAGGATTAGACTGCAGCTCCTTAGGAGCACCTCTCCACCCCCATGACTGTGGGGGAGAGGTGTGGGACACTGCCCCATCGCCAGGGCCGTGACCCTTGGGCAGGATACTTTCATTTCTCTCCCTCCAGGGAGGGAGGATTTCTCTTCTCCTTTGCATTGAGCCTAACCCAAATTCCTGGGCTTGGGTGCAGAGGAGTGACTGAGGATGACTAACTCCAGCAAGAATTCTACCAAGATGAGTAAAGACTCTGGGTTACAGACAGCGATGACAAATCTTAGAAACTCAGGCTTGTACTTTGGCAGGAGAGTTTGTTGTTTGGGTTTTGGGTGTGGTTTTTTTTTTCTTTTATGTGGCCCATTTTATTACTTTTCAGCTATACAGTATGTTCTCAAATGGTGTATTTGCATCTTCACATTTTTTGATTGTGACCATCATTTTTTCAGATAACAGAACTAGGTGCTTGGCCAGTTCTTTAGCCTTTGAAGCAAAGGGAAACTCTGCAAGAGGGTTTCTCCAGAGCTGTCTGAAAGGATTTTCTGTGACCATATCCCACTAAGCTCACCATTCCTCTGATCCTTACTCAACACAGCCTTTATGCTGTGAGCTGAGTGCCCTTGCCACAAAGTCCCACCGTCACCTTGGCCCAGGGGAGTTGTTGGAGCTCTCTCAAATATGCCACCCCACTGCACTTTCCATCTTTCCAAGAGGTATGTTTAGGCCTATAAGAACATGCCCTAAATGCCTACCGCAAGTGAGTGAGGAAAGGTTTTGGTGTGACTGCCAAAATGAGACCTTCAGGTACCCAAGAAGCCAGTAGCATGGGGCATGGGGCTGAGCTGCGGCGAAGCAGCCGGCACCTTTCTCAGCACCGTGGTCCCCAGGAAAAATGAAAAGGAAGGCTTTAAAATAATGAGATTATTTCCAACAGTTGTAAATGGTCCGTCCTTTATCTTGGCTTTCTGGCAAATAAAACCTTTCGGAGATTTTTCCGTTTAGATTTTTCAAGCCTTTTCCCTACATGCTGCAGGGCTAGAAACCTTTGTGCTCAAGCTGGTCCGGGAAAGTGAGATTCTCCTATAATCCCTTCGATCCCCCAAGTGCTGGATTTTGGGGGCAAATGGCCCCCGGGTTATTTTGAGCTCGGTGCGGGCTCACCAGCCCAGGGAGGCAGAGGTCCCAGTGGCACAACAGGGAAAGGGGGTAGCATTAGCAGCTGGCTTTGGGTCCAGGGGGTTTATCCCCTTTCCGTGGGACAAACTGTCCTCTCTGGGAGCAATTCAGCTTTAAACGAGTGCATTGCTCGTTGAAAAGGACTTGTGTTGTGTAACTCAGTCACTGCGGATCTGAAAAATAAGGATCCTGCCTAAAAACATTTGGGACCAAGGGTTCGTTAGACTTGGTTTTGCTATTTCTCTGTCCCCATCTCTGAAAAGACGCGCTGCCGTTTCCACAGCCTCCTGCCACAACCTGTTGGGCTCTCGCACTATCCTGCGCGAGCACCACGTTTTGCAAGCGTGTTGGCTATTGCAGCAGACAGGAAGAGATTGAGTGCTATAAAAGTAACCTCCGCAGCAGTCAAGAGAAACAAAAGGAAAAAATAACAGGGTAATCGGGTGCTCTTATGAACAGGATATGTTCAAAACTACTTCTCCATC
Organism: Psophia crepitans; assembly: GCA_013399095.1. Lineage (NCBI taxonomy): Eukaryota > Metazoa > Chordata > Aves > Gruiformes > Psophiidae > Psophia > Psophia crepitans. The sequence continues at coordinate 234,329 of VWZZ01003700.1, read as the reverse complement.
CAGTTCCAAATGCTTAGAAACTGCACAGTCTCTCCAGCGCAGTGAGATCTTAAAGTGGTTTAATGGGCATAAGGAGTTCAGAGCTGATAATGCCACTTCCAGCCTTATCCTTTCGCTGCATGAAAACAGGTAGTGGCTATTGACTGGTGTAAACTGGCGGCTTTTAAAGCTGTATTTGCTGGCTTAGATGTGCTGAGAGTCTCTCTACAGAGTTTTCAGGGCCCGAATGTAATGTGTGTGGTTAAGGAGGGAATACACTGAGTTTCTCCAGCAGAGGACTGGTTCCAGCGTGCTGGAGAGCTGGGGACCTGCTGCAGCTGAGCTTTACGTCCCGATCACTGGAAGGAAAACCACGGCTGCCGGAGGGTTCTCGGTCAGTTCAGACAAACTTCTCACTTTGTCTTTTCTTCTCCTTTCAGGACAAACAATTCACAATGTCAATCAAAAAGGAAAGTGCCCACAAGAAGTGGGCTGCTCTGAAGGAGAAACTCGGACCCCAGGAGACCGACCAGTCAGAAGCCAACCTGGAAAATGCAGAGCCAGAGCTGTGCATCCGTCTCCTGCAAATGCCATCGGTCGTGAACTACTCTGGGCTGAAGAAGCGGCTGGAGAACAGCGATGATGCCTGGATGGTCCAGTTCCTGGAGCTGTGCGGGCTGGACCTCCTTCTGGAGGCCCTGGACAGGCTGTCCGGGCGAGGAGTGGCCAGGATTTCTGATGCCTTGCTTCAGCTCACCTGCATTAACTGTGTGCGAGCGGTCATGAACTCCCACAAAGGCATCGAATACATCGTGAGCAATGAGGGCTACGTCAGAAAACTCTTCCAAGGTGAGAAGACGTCTTCCTGCTTCACCCGTCAAATGCAGCATGGGGAGGTGGGGGGGAAGGGGACGACACTTTTCTGTTGCTTATGCTCCTGCCCTGCACCATGCTAGTTGTTGACAGCAACTGATTAATGCAAGAGATCTTCTTCTTCTTTAAAATAATATTGCTTGGAAATAGCATTGCTTTTGCCACACAATGCTATTTAGATGGGCTTATTTCCACACAAATGTCTTCATAGTTCACAGAGAAGCCAGGGATAAACCCAGCTTTAGCTGTACATGGGCATGAGAAGTCCTTGACCCTTCAGTTGTCAAGTAGAGAGAGAGAAATTGAAAGGGCTTGGAGACTTGTAGCCTTTAAAGAAGAGTGAAGGTGGTATGGTTTAGACTCAAGAGCCTATTTTCTGCACTGCTCAATCTGTTCCTTCTAGAATATGCTAGGTAATACCACTCACTTTCTCCTGCCGTTCACTTGGCTCGTCATTAGGTATGAAACTCGTCAGAGCATCTGCTAGGACTTATTGTACAGCACTTGATGGTGGTGCTGGGAGGATAGCTTCTGTGCTGCTCCACAGAGCTGAGATCACAGCTGCGCCCAGAAACCCTTATTAATAGCACTTTCAAATGCATTTAGTCTGAAAGCTGGCTTGCTCCCCTCTTCAGTTTTGAAGTCCTCTTCCTTCCTCTCCACCCTGCATTTTCTTAACAAGTGTGAGACACAGAACTGGCATTTTTGTGCTGCGAAAAACAGGGGGGGCACCCTGGACTTTTCAGTGGTCAAGCTTCTTTGTGCACTAATAAAGGAGAAATAAGATGGTCTAATACACTGCCTCCCAGCTCCCAGGGCTCACAGAGAAAGAATAGTGGAAAAAGGGAATACATGGGGACTGGTTAGAACAATTGGCCTGCTTGATATGCATATTGTGTGTTTCTGCACTAAAAATAAGACTCATTAATTGAGGAAAATGGTTTATCTGCTGTTCTAGAAAATACCCATATGTTAAAATGAGAAATAAAATACGTGATTATGAGTGCTGAGATCTTGGCTGCTGTTGCAGCATGCCACTGGCACATGGAAGAGATGAACGCCTATAAGCAGCACCAAAATGCCAACAGAGTACCTGAACTAGCATTTACTGGTCCCACTAGAAGTTACTGCCAGATATTGCTATTGGGATGGGATATCTATAAAATGAGGTATTTTTCTTCCCATCTTCCATGTAGTGGCTCCACTCCTTCAATCTTTTTTCTACCGCTGGTCACAAGCTATGTGACAGAAGACACTGAGATTCAGAACATTAATGTATCATTATAAATACTTCTTTTGTTTTGTCTGTTTTTTTCCTCCAGCACTTGACACAACTAATGTCATGGTGAAAAAGCAAGTATTTGAGCTCCTGGCTGCACTGTGCATTTACTCATCAGATGGCCATGCTTTGGCTTTGGATGCCCTGGACCATTACAAGGCAAGTGCCGGGCTGCGGCAGGAGGTACTGCTCTGCTCTGATCCATGCAGGTAGATCCATATAACAGAAAAGGGCTGAGAACGAGGCTCATTTTGCATCCTTTTGGTAAGAGAGGCAGGGATTTAAAAAGCAAAATCTCTAGCAAATTTGGCGTGGTCAGTAGAGGTCCATGATGCAAGTCTCTGCCTTGTCTGGACAGATGACTACCAACCACAAGATCCTTTCTGGCAGGAAAAGCGCTACCAGTTTAGCAAAATAGATGGTGCCACATCTATGGGTTTCACTGCCCACACACCCAGGTAGATGCATCAGTTGTCAGGAAGCGTGAAAGGATCCAGGAGGAGTTTCACTGACTTTCTGTCCTGACCAGACCCTGCTCTGTGAAGAAGGAGTGCTGCTTTTACCTTTATCTTTTTGTCTTGTGCAGTGGGACAAACTGAGAGGTTTTAAGATGCTAATCCCATCTGAGAGCCTGCACCAAAATTGTAGATGTTTCTGAGCTTTCTGAACAGAAATATCACTTGTGTTATTAACAGAGTGTGAAGAACCAGCAGTATCGATTCAGCATCATAATGAATGAGCTCTCCAACACAGATAACGTGCCATACATGGTGACACTGCTGAGTGCTATCAATGCCATCATCCTGGGGAAAGAAGAGCTAAGAACAAGGACACAAATCAGAAACGAGTTCATAGGTAAGGATGTTTCTTGCACCTAACTTTCTTTGGGGAAAATCAGTTGCCAAGCAGTTTCATTTTCAGATGTATCCAGAAGGTGACTAAAGAGGGCTGGGGAGCAAACTGCAAACATTAAAGGCAGGTTTGTTTTGTGCTTTTTTTTTTTTTTGGTCTCTATTCTCTTCAACAACCTTTCTGTAGCCAAGTTTTAAAATTTTTTTTTAACTTTGCTGTTTTCCCATAGCTTGGATATTTTCTGGAATCCCAGTAGCACTGTGTCACTCAAGCTTGTTTAACACAGTTCTATAACCAACCATCTTATGTAGCCACATTTCCATATGTTGCCTCCCCTCGTAGGAGCAGATAAGGTTTCTTCACCCTGTGTCTACTCAGCTGAGCCGCAGAAGCTGCCCTGTGATTCAGAAATACTTTCCAACTTCTTGAATACCAGGATCCTAATACTGTTGTTAGGGTTCACCTCACATAACGGATGCATCTGAGCTGGTGACCTGGGCTCCATTTCTTTCTGTGAAGAGTAAGGGACATGTGACCGCACCATTTACCTGACTGATTTTAGATATCTAATTTGGAATGAGGGGACTCAATCCCAGAAGTGCCTGTGTCCCTCAGTAGCTCCAGGGGGATGCTGCAGTGGTTCGTGCAGCTGCAGACATGCATACCATGGGTCTCTTCATTCACCAGATGGCCCTACCCACCTTGGCAGAGCCATCAGAAGTTATTTTTGCATTTTCTCTCAGCAAAATGTGTTTATGACCATAACACTATATAAAGAGCATAATAAATCAGTGCCGGGTAGGTCATAATGCCAATATATATCTGTTTTTTGTTCTCCCAGGGCTTCAGCTGTTGGATATTTTAGACAAGCTAAGGTAAGGATCACTGTTTACATTTCCTTTTATAAATGAGATTCATAGTAATGTAGCTGTGGGAACTTAATACTTACCAGCCTTCAGTTGCATGAAGTGAAGTGTACCTGGGTGGAGTGGGCCACTCTAGTGTTCAACCATTACACGGGAACTGGAGGCATTAGGCCAGCGTTAAGACACTCTCACCAACCACAGTGTGACGGGGACAACTGTTGGCGCAGATGGCTTTGACCCATTGACAGAGGCTCTGGGCACAGATGGAGCAAGGGTCAGCGACGTCCTCATTGAGGCTGCGTTTCAGACTGAACCTGAAGCGATGCTGTGGGCTCACCGAGCAGCTTCCTGTATCCAGACCCCTTCACTGCTGGTGGTGGTCCCAGGAGCATCCAGCTAAGACACTTTACTAATGCATACCTGGACATACCTGTCCTTGCAGTTTCTTAATTTAAAACTTATATTCTGTCAGAAACACTCACAATAAATTCTAGAATGTATTATATGTGAGTTGCAGTTATCCATGTAACTGGAATTGCTCCATTCGGCCCCATAAAAAGTAGGGAAGAGATGATGTTCCTGACAACTAGAAAGGGTAGAGGTTCTGCACTAGAGTGGTCTTGAGAGTACTGAAAAAGTTGGCTTTAGAGTGTCTGTGGGTTTTTAATCAAATTTTGAGTAATAGAGAAGGAAGTTTTTCAAAAATAAACATCACTGGAATATTTTCAATTTGTCTTGACTTTAAAAAAAAAGACAGTGGCCCGGTTTCAAAACAGTAGACATGCCACTCTGTTACAGCTCCAAGGAGAAGTCCATACAAAGCATACACTGGGCCAGGTTACGCCACGAAAAGGCCTGTTCATTTATATGTGTTGACTGTGGAAAGACGTACATTCAGTTCAAGAAAGGATGCATTGATGGCATTTGATTCTTTATAAATAAGATAGAGTTGGGTACTTTCAGCACTGACTGGCTGAGTCTGAGAGGCAAACAGTTAAAAGCCATTTAAACAAAAACAACCATCTGAAAATCAGTGAAAATGAATGCTGTAATATTGCAGGGACATAGAGGAAGAGGATCTGCTTATCCAGTGTGATACATTTGAGGAGTTCAAGATAGAAGATGACGAGGAATTACTGAAGATTTGTGATGGGATAAACATGAATGATCATCATGAGGTCTTTTCATCTCTTTTCAATAAAGTAAGTAGGCCCTCACACGGGGTGCAAAGTCATGTAATGGCAAAGTTAACACACTTTGCTTGGAACCAGCCTTATTGTGGCTGAGACCTGCCCTGTCTTCCAGGTGAGCCGCTCTCCAGTCTCCATCCAGCTGCTGTCCATCCTCCAGAGCCTGCTGCACTTGGAACCATCTCATCACTCCAGCCTCCTGCTGTGGGAGTCCTTGGATGCGGTAGTGAATAGAGCCCTTTTGCTCGCAAATGACAGTAAGAATGACATACCCATCCAGCCTTGCACTCTCCTCTTGGTTTCCTTTGTCCCACCCACTGCCCACAAAAATCCTTCCCAAATGCACAAGAAATAGTCTATGGGACTTGCTAAGAGCTGAACAGAAGCTGGGATAAGGCTACACCTCCTGCACAGGGTCAAGTTGCGATGAGAAACCCCAGACATGCAGGTGCCAGTGAGAGCTGACCATGTCAGCAGTGGGCTTGGGATTCATGGTCTCACTCTGATGGTCAAGCCCAGAACTTTGAGTCATAGGAGTCAATGGGAATCTCTCCTTGTTGGCATCGTACTGTTGGTGCTAGCCTTGCTGGCAGGCATGCTCAAAATAGTGTTTATGGGCCAGGATCATGGGAAGGAAATTGCCTGCAAGCTAAAAGTGCAGTTGTGTAAAGTGAAACCAGGGAGTGGGCTCTGTGGCGCCAGATCTGCTGCTTGGCAAGGGTTGAATAGCATGAACCAACCTTTGGGTCCCATCCCCTTCTCTGACCCTGATTCATTTCTCTAGTCCAAGGGAACACAGTTGAAGAAGTCATCGAGAGATTGTTATCTATCAAGAAACATCCAAACAAGCAAAAACGAGCTGAAAACCGGCTGTCCGGTGCGAATGGAGGTGTCCAGGCTGAGCTAGAGCCACGCGCGCATGCAGCTCAGAGTCCAGCAGGATCATCAAACCCCTCCAAGGCCCCAGTCCCTCCCTCGGGGCCACCTGCCAATGAAAAGAAGATCTCGTGCTCCCAGCTCACAGCCTGCTCTGCTTCACTGGAGAAATCTAACCCTCTGCCTAACACCGTTCCTGCTCCACCACCTCCAGCCCCACCACCTCCACCCCCACC
>VWZZ01003700.1:179990-227910 GCA_013399095.1 Psophia crepitans | reverse complement strand
CCCCACCCCTCCTGCCTGGCATGACAGCAGATCATATAGAAGCCATGGTGGCCTCCCAGTTCAGCTGCCCTCTTGGCTCAGGCAGGCCTCCCCACAAGACGGTGAAGACACCAACATTGAGAATGAAGAAGCTGAACTGGCAGAAGCTTCCCTCCAACGTGGTGAGAGGTGAGTGCTTCTACCATAAAGTCACTGCTGCTTTAGGGGTGGCCCTGGGGAAAAAACTCTTATCTCTGAATTTGTCAAATGTGGTTGATTCCATGTAGATACAGAACTTCCCTGATTTCCATTACATCTGACCTGCAGAGCGTAAATAAATAATAGTTTGAAACCACTAATATAATATAAAAATATATCATATCATATCATATCATATCATATCATATCATATCATATGCATTCCAGCTCAATCAGTAGTTTGGAATAGCTTGTTTATAACTAAAATTCTTTGCAATAAAAAGAAGGGAGAGGATGGGAAGACTTCCCTAAACCACCATGACATAGTTTAGGCTTGAGTTCTCAACAGGTTCTGATCTGGGTTCCCCAGACTTTCATTCCCCAGTTCATCTATACTTGCATCTGGGTATACTGAAGTCATGAGTAAGAAGTGTAGGTAAGGATCACATCACAGTTCAAGAAGGACACTGAAAGAATTAGAGAGTTGTGAGAATCATTGACTTGTCTCTTGATTTTTGGGTCACATTTCCCTCTCCTAGTGGATCCAAAGAGGAGCATGAAATCTGAGAAGAAGTCAGGAGAGGCAAGGTCATTTTTGTGCTAGAAAAGCAAAGCATCCAGTGCATGGAAGTTTGCATAGAAGTCTAAATCAGGTGTGTTTTCAATCACAAGAGTAGTTAATTTGGGGATTATTTTAGTAGAGGCTTCTACAGGCACATTTGAGTGATGTTTTGTTTGGGTTTTGGGGTTTTTTTAAAGATGTTTAAGTGCAGTGGGAATTAATTCAAGCAATCTTGCAGTTAGCATACAAGGAGGCTCGATTATAAAATGAAAAATGTAGGAAGGTCACAGTCAGAAAATGTCCAGGTTGTGGCCAATCCCTCAGTGTTCATGCAAGGAAGCGAAAATAACACCAGCCATGGGACTAGAAAATAAACGGCTGAGGTCCTTCTCATGCTGATCCAGTCTCCCTACCAAGAAGGAGAATGCGGTTGTATAGGAGGGATGGGGCTGTGTGGCCTCAGTGTGATGAGTGCTGCATCTCCTTACCAGCACGTCTTGGGTAAAGCACCAGGTTTAATTACCCTTCAGACCCTTTGGGTCCTTCCTGTGGGACTTGCCCCTCCTCCATCATTAATGTTTGTCCAGGACTCATATGTCTTTCTTATTTCATTCATCTTCTGAGAAGTGTCCCTTCTTGCAACTCTCATTGTCCCAAAAGCCAGGGGCTTTCAGTCGTCCCTGTAGCCAGTCTGAACACCTTGTCTTTTTTCAGAAAGTCACTCAATGTGGGCTTCAGTGAGCAGCAGCAGCGAGGAGACTATAGAGCCCAATTACACAAGCATAGAGCAGCTCTTTTGCTTTCCACAACCAACCCCCAAGGAGAAAACGGCCGCACCAGTGAAGGCAGAACCAAAGGAGGTGAGAAGGTCCTTCTTGTTCTTTCAAAGAAATCACTGCAGACAGCTCGTCTAATACAAGATATCTTCTTTTTCTTTAATGAAGATCACATTTTTGGACTCCAAGAAAAGTCTCAATTTGAACATATTTTTGAAGCAATTTAAATGGTAAGATATGGCCAGTTTTCTTGACAGTTGACAAAACTTTGAGCAGGTTTTGCATAGTATCTGGAAGGCCTTCCTGAAATCTATTCAGTCAATGTGCTTTGGTGGTCTGTGTTGCTGAAACATCTGAAGATTTCCCAATTTGTCCTATACTGTCTTTAAAATATTGGGTTTAATTGCATTTATACCTGCAACATCCCTGTAAGTTGGAAAAAGTGTCACATCTCCATGTTACAGATTACAGATAAAGCTGTGATACAAACTCTTAGGATGGCTTAGGCTGAGACACCTTTGGAGGTTGAACTGCTCCTCAAAACAGGGACAATGGGGAAGTTAAGAATTAAATATTTTCTTTGAAGTCAATCAAATGCCCAGAGACAGTCATCTGAGTTGAAGGACTAATCTCTGTCCTTGAGTCATCTGACTAGGGCCAGAAACAAAATTTGGAACATAGCAGGGATCCAGGTTCTGATTCTGAGTTAATTATGGGGCACAGCTTTCCTTTTGGATTGTTGTGGCTCTCACTAGCCAAAGCACAGCGCGCTTGCACAGATATATGTCTCAGTAGCATGTGATCGTGGAAGTGGGGTCTTCAGGTGATGGCTGACTTTGCTGCTTCTCCCTGCAGCTCCAACGAAGAGGTGGCTGCCATGGTCCAGAACGGAGATCGGACCAAATTTGATGTTGAGGTTCTGAAGCAGTTGCTGAAGCTGCTGCCTGAAAAGCATGAGGTCAGGAGGAATAATGGTACCCTTAGTTCGCAGAGCTAAACACACAGTGCAGTCCTGCAGTCTTGGTTCTTTCTTTCTCATCAGATAGAAAACCTGAAGGCCTTCAAAGAAGAGAAAACAAAGCTTGCAAACGCTGATCAGTTTTATCTTCTCCTCCTTCAGATTCCCAGGTAAGGGTCTTGGTCAGGAACTTCAGCCCAATCTTTTTCTGGGTTTACTTCTGGGAGGGTTAAGTTTCATAACATAAGAGCCTCACAGAAAGACACTGATGGATATACCTGGTGGGTTCCCGTTCCACCTTAGAGCCATGCTTTTCCCTGTTACCCTTAGATAAAGGGCTGTTGCTGCTCCAGCACCTTCTCTCTCTCTCTTAAGTAGCAGCAGTGGGCCCAGACCCAGGGTCAGACCTGCCCAAGGAAGCCACGTAGCTGATTGGAAGGCAATGCCAAATGCAGTGCCAAGAAGGGGGAACCCATATCTTACACAGCGGTCAGTCTTCTCTTTGCTGATCACAGTGTGTCGGCAGAAACTACATCCCCAATGGTCCCCAAGGCAAGTGGCAGCCCCTCGCCTCCCTCCACAAGCCACGGACACTGGTTTGATGTGGATGTGGGTGACAGCCATGCTGCCAGGTTGCCAGACTTAGTGGCGATGTGGGAAGAGGGCCACTGTGCTGGCCAAGATCACAGCACCATCAAGCTTTGATTCAATCTCTGTCCTTAGCTACCAGCTGCGCATTGAGTGTATGCTCATCTGTGAAGAGACCACTGTTGTGCTGGACATGATTCAACCAAAAGCTGAAGCTATCCGGAGAGCCTGCGAAGGTAAATGGCCTCACCTTATTTCTGGATCTTATTTATGGCAAGAAGCTTTAAACCGCCCAAAACTCCCCTGGACCTCTGTGATGATACTACCCAGTCCCCCAAAAAACTCCCCTGCAGTCCATTCACTGGTTTGCTGCAGAACATGGGATGCAGCTTTTGGTATCTCCACTGACAGTCAAAGCCCTTAATAGGACCAGAGATCATTTTCCCTCACCCTCAGCCCTCTTTTTCTGCAGCAGATGTATGCCTCTGAAACACTTTCCATGGTGAAGCTTTGGAAGATCATCAGCCCTTTCAAAGGAGTTGAATTTAGACAGTGGAGCTGGCCCTGTTATAGCTAATTCATCCAGCATTATTTGTGACGTTAAGACCTTCACACTACAATTTTCTCTGCTGCCAGAAAAGCACACCCCAAACTTCCCCCAGAAAGCAGTGATGCTTTCGTTTTTCCCTGCCTACAAACGGAATCAGAAGAAAAAGGTTGTTATTTTGGGCTATGAATTCCTGATGCTCCAATTTTGTGAGTACATGGAGAGATTATGCAATAGGTTTTGGCTTCCTGTGGCGGAAACCTCAGGTCCCACTCCGCTGAGAGCACGCTGCTCTCCTTGGCACTAGTAAGTGCCACCTGTCCTACAGGGCGAGTTCCCCCAACTCCTGCCGGGGATTTCTCCAGCTGGCATTGCAGATGCTCACTGGGATAAATTGAAGCTTCCCCCAAAAAGTGTCTTCCCAGCAACCCATTTGTCCTTTGGAGCTGTTCCTGCCTCAAAGCTGAATGCTTCAAAACACACACCTCTGCAGCACCCCGTCGTAAAAGCAAGGACAGGGACTATCCCCTTCATGCCCTGATAATCACTTCCACCATGCGAGACCAAGAACAGGGCGAGCTTGTCTGGTTTTAGCAGCTGGCAGGTAATCACAGGGCTGGAAGAACTGGCTTCACTGCACAGCTGAACCGAGTCTGAAAGATGAAAATTACGGCCCAGTTACCCTTGCCGACACCAGGGTAAATTCGGGCACTTCCAAGGAAGGCAGCGAGTTGATGGCTCTAGGGAGAAGGGTCCAACTCCAGCTTATTTTCCACTAGGAATGAGAGACCAGAGGTAAAGAAAGAAAGAAACATAAATCAGAGAAACTTTTAAGCCCAACTCATGGAATTGAATCTATATAGAACCAGTTTCTCTGCAGGTTGGGCTGCAAATCTGAAACGTCAGATCTGGTTTGGTGTAGTTCAGAATCCCAGTTTCAGTGCAGTTTAGGAAATGTCCTGGTGTAACAGAGGCTTTTGTTTGTAAGTCCTTTATGTTTTTCAGATCTTCTGAACAGTCATCGCCTGCCACTCTTTTGTCAACTGATTCTCAAAGTTGGAAACTTTCTGAACTACGTAAGGATTTCTTTTGTCTTGTCCTCCCCTCCATTACAGTATGTGGATGGTCTCCTTTAGGCTTGTAATTTGGGTGGACACAGGAGTTACATCTGCTTTCTTTCTGTCTTGTAGGGAAGTCACACGGGCGATGCCGATGGGTTTAAAATCAGCACTTTACTCAAACTAACAGAAACCAAAGCAAATCAAACCCGTATTACGCTGCTCCACCATATTCTGGAGGTACCACTGCCAAGTCCTGGGTGATAGGGAAGGGGGAGGATTTTATCATGGATGAACCATTTCTCCAGCTCTAGTTTCAGTTAAAGCCACATGCTCGTATTCGTGTCCTCCCTGGCTAGCCGGAGAGTGTCACACGTTGGGAGCAGTTGAATCACTGAGGCTGGAGGAGGCTGCTTGTGGGCACTACTCAGGAAGCTCCTTTAAGACTTTTCCTGCTTTCCTCCAGCACCTTTCCCCGCAACAGCTGGAACTGCCTTTTTCATGTTCATGCAATCTGCACATCGTCAGCTGCAAACCACAGAGCACATGGCTACCAAAGCTGTCCTGGCTGGTCTGTACCCATTCAGCCCTTCTGCCTTTCCACGGCCTCTCCCTTTCCCACCACACTATGCTCAAGCTTTTCATGCTCCTCCCCAAGCCCCCATGGCTTTCTTATTCCCTGCAATGCTGTTTTTTCATTTTTCTCCATGCTCTGCTCTGCCACCTTCATTCATCAAGGTCCCTCCATTCCAGTTAGGCATATTCAAGCTCCGCTTTAGCTGGCAGTAGCTTCAGCAGTCACAGCCATGAAAGTAAATTATGAAAACAAAATTCAAGCCCTTTTGATACCCTCCTGGGACCGCAGGAAGTGCCAAACTCTATCAGACCAGTTGTGCCTCCTCACGTGGTCAACAGTAGGTATCTCAGAAAAGGGTAGAAGAGCTCAGCAGCAGGTCAGCTTTGCTTTGAACTATGAGTGTTTCTCAACATTCAGCCCTCTTGTATGTTTTTATAGCCCGGGAGCAATGCCATTCCTCTCTGAACATGCCATCTTGGTTTGGATGTGGCTCGGTGCCACGAGGCAAAGCAAACTGCAGAGGGGAGGCAGCAGCAGGACATGGCACAGCCGTCCTTCCTGGGCACTTCTGCCCGTGTCTCTTCCCCCCAGCATCCTCTCTTGGCTCCTGCCACACAGTGAATAACACTTCTTTCTCTCTTCTGCTTCAGGAAGTAGAAGACAGCCACACGGACCTACTGGAACTGCCAAAGGATCTGGAATACGTTTCAAAAGCAGCAGGGTAAAATTGTGTGTCACTTCTTCGAATCAAAACCAAAACCACATCCCATACACATCAACAGTGTATCAGAAATTAGGACACATGCAGCTGGAATAGCACATTAACAAGATGGCATCTTATTTAGTTTTAACCGAGAGATTTGGCTGATGAATACTGAAACCACTTTAATATACAATAGTTCTACTACAGCTGGCAACACTTAGGGCTGAAATTTGCGGAGCATTCAGTTAATGCTGCCTCCCAGGCCCTTCCAAAATCTGCACTGTGTTTGTGGTAGCAGGAGCTTGTGAAGTCCAGCTATCCAGAAGCATTTCTGAAGCGCCTTCAACCGGCAAAGTGAGCTAATGCCAAGCTCTGAGGGTGGAGAACAGCCCTCTGAATGGTGAGACCTTTTTTGGCAGGCATCTACTCAATCCACAAAGTTGTAGGTAGACCTGGCAGCCTTTCCATAAGTGCTGTGGAGGGAAGCTGTTTTCCATGAGCTTGGACTGTATGGAGAATTCAGAGCTCAGGTTTCAGTTCAGTGAAGTGGTGGGAAGCAGAGGGACAACCACATGACCAGCTCAAACTTCTCCACTCTTTGGTCAGTGCAAGATGCCGAAGTGTCAACTAATGGAGGGGTTCTGTGTGATTTCAGAATTAATCTTGATATTATACGCACGGAATCCAGTACCAATTTAAAGAAGTTGCTGGAGCTTCAGAGAAAAGTCTTATCATCGAACGACGATGTGAAACAACAGTATGAGAAACCTATCCAGGTCAGTAATGGAGCCCCCTTGTATCTCCCCCATGACAGGCACAGAGGCAGTGTGTGGTACATATGCGGCTAAGGAGGCTGAGGGTGGAAAATACTGCCACAAGACATGCTCTCGGATTTGGAAATAGGCTGCAATGCCACGCAACCTATCGGCGTCTATTTGCCAGTTCCATCCCAAACCTAGACACATTTGGTGAGGCCATTTCTTAAGGCCCCTGCCCCAACTGCTCTCTCTCCTCCCGGTTCTGTGACTCCTCATTTTGAGTGAAGATGTTGACCCTCTGCGTGGATCACCAGAGTAAAGCCCTTTTCTTGGGATTAAGCATCACATTGAGCTTTCCGTGTCTTGCTTAAGCCACCCCAGTAAACTGGCACAGCACTGTCACCAGGAGCAAAGATCATCTGCAGATCTTAAGTTTCTTCACACTTGATAAGCTCTGCTGCAGTTAAAAGTCAGGGCCCAGAGTCCTGCTCAGAGCTCTTACATTGACATCCTTTTTCCTTTGTGTGCACTTCACTCATTGTCTTCTGGATGGTGTTTTACTGCATATATTAACTGCATTTCAGGATAGCATTGATGCCTCCAGAAAGCTGGAAGAAGAATTTGAAAGCATTGAAAGGAAGAGAGAAGAACTTGCGAATTATCTCTGTGAAGACCCAAGCAAGTTGTCCTTAGAGGACATATTTAGCACCATGAAGACCTTCAGAGATCTATTCATCCGAGCCCTGAAGGTTGGCATCTGCACATGTGATGCTGAGCATCCCTAGTATTGATTCCTGCCTCCGCTCCCACAGGCAAGGGTGGGATGGGCCCCTGAATCCAGTGAGGGGAAGATGCTGGTTATGACCTCCTGCTTTTGGTGTTGTCTGATCCCTACTCCACTGCATCCTCATGCAGTGCTGGTGCTCCTGGCCTGGCCCAGACCCTGGCAATTTGTGATTTTGGTGCAACTTCAGCTGCAGAGTCACAAAGATGCTTTGGAGTCAAGTGGTAACTTTCAGAAGGGGCTTATAAAACTTAACTCTTTGCTCCAACCTGAGCAGACAGACTCAGAAAGGGGACATGTAGTAAAAAAGCCACCAGTTTGGAGGAAATTATGGAGTCAGTCCCTTCCACTTTTGCCTCAGCTAAAGCTCAGGCAGAAGATCTGCACACTGGTGGGTAGCTGTGTTAGGCAGATCACCACTGCCACCTCCTACTGGGATCTAGCAGAGCCCGGACCAAGGCAGCGGTCTCCCTCTCACCCTCTTGGCAAGACAGCCCTTATTCCCCGTACCCATTGTATTTATTGCACAGGATAAGGCCAGAATTTCTCTTTCTCCTTTGCAACCATCTGCAGATCTTCTTTCTCTTCATCGGCTTTTCTAGCAGGCATTTAGCCAACCTTCTCATGCCCCTGTTACCTCACTGCAGGAAAACAAGGACAGAAAGGAGCAAGCTGCCAAAGCAGAGAAGAGGAAGAAACAGCTGGAAGAAGAAGAGGGGAAGAGACAGAAGGGAGAAAACGGAAAAGTCAGTGAGTATCTGAAAGGGCTTCAAAAAAGAGAGCTGGAGGTGATAGGAGCTCTTTGCTGGGCCTGCTTTAGTGGACCCATAGTGGTAATTTAGTTTGTGGGTTTCCAGGTCCTGGCTGACTAAAGGCTTTTAGGTGTCTTACAGTCATAGCTATGAATGGACTCCTCACAGTTGCAGCTGGGCAGAGAAGTTAATTTTAGGTTTGCTGACTGAACAGCAGAGAGAAAAAAAAATCAAATTGAAAACGTTTCAGTTAACTTTTTCAGTTTTAAACATAACTTTTGAATCCCAAATCTAACAAGAAAAATTTGATTTCTCCCTCCTCAAAAATCCCCATATACACTTGAGTAGTCTCTCGTTACCACAGACTACTGATGTCCCAAAATCTTGCAGATAGCTGAAATCTGCCTTTCTTTGGATGAAAACAAAATATATAATTGAAAAGTACAATTGGAAGAAGCTGAGAGGAGTGAAAAGTCAAGAATTTCCCCTCCATCCCTGTCCCTCGTGAAAGAAAAAGGCCCCCACCAACATGGAGAGCAAACAGGAGACGTTTCAAGGTCATGGTACAACCAGGCACAGGTCTGGGCAGAGCTGGTGCCACTGGCGCCAGCCTGTAGCACCCAGACTTTGGGGTAAACTCTTTGACTTCAGCCAGGACACGTTGCTGTGGGGGCACAGAGCCCAGGCTGCTCCCAGGCCTGGCATCGGTGCCTCGTTTTTGCCCAACCAGGACAGCAGTACCATCTCAAGCACTAGCATCACTGCAAAGTCTTCTTCTGCCCCATCTCACGGGCAAATTTAACACCCATCTCTCTCTATCCCAGTTAAGAAGGGGGTGGTGAAGCAGGAGGAGATGTGCGTCATCGATGCGCTGCTGGCCGACATAAGGAAAGGATTCACGCTGAGAAAGACAAAGAACAGACACGAGTCGGATGCAGTTCCTAAAACCTTGCCTGTGGAGAGCCCGGAGGAGAACCAGACTGGTAAGGAGAACCAGACTGTACCTGCAGCTATTCCTTCCCACCTGCCTCTGAGCCTGAGCCAAGCGCACAAGCAACAAGCCTTCGCATTTGCATTTGGGGCATTTTATTTAAGGCGGCTTTGCAGCCAGTGCTTTGAAGAAGTGGAGCAGAGAGCCCAGAGCTGTTGCCAGCCGGGTCTGTCCCAGAATTAGCAGCACTTTGGAGCAGCATGTCCTTGCACCCATGCTGATAAACCCTCTGAGAGGCATGGCCAGCCACAGAACTATGGTGTCACCCACACACGAGTCTCCTCCATGTTACCAAGTCTTGGTAGCACAGCTTGTCACTGCCTTGGAGACCAGTGTGCCCTGTCTTAGTCTACGTTTGGGAATCTAAAGAAGCCCTTAAAAAAAGATTAGAAAACCCTATTTGGAGAAGGACTCAAGTCCTTTAGGTGCTTGTTAGGAGATAGCCCATGGATTTAGCTTTTTTTTGGTCTGTTGATCTTCATGTCAGTGCACATTAGATAAGTCCAAGGACATTGGCCTACCCTGGAGCCTGACTTGTGCAGTGTAGCTCTCCTAAACCTGTTCTGCAAGGACAGGATTAGGCTGGCTCATGGGCAGTTTTGAAGTCCAAGCAAACAGTCCCACCAGGTTGAGGACCTCACAGGTGGATTCCCTCTTTCTGCCACAAGCTTTCAGGCACCCTGGGGAGTCTAGGGGCTTCCATGGAAATCGACTGGTTGGCAGCAAAGACACATAAACACCTGCTGAAAACAGAGCAGGGGCTTTGCTGAGCTGGAGGGTTGGAGTCCAGCTGGAGTGACCACATGGGGTATAAGGAGGGGAGGTAAGGATAAAGGGGTGCTGCCTCTGCATAGCTGCTTTAGGGTCAGGGCACCCTCCACAGGCAGCTGCTAGCTTGGAACCTCTCCCAGTGGCAGAAACACCTTGGTTGATCCCAAGTGCAACTCTGCAGCTGTGGCTGATTGCATGTTTTCTGTTTAAAGGAAAGAGCATTAAGGATCCACCAGCAGCAGGAAAGCAGATCGATGATAAGACCAAGCAAAACAACAATGGTCATCCCTCAGAAAGCACGCCCCCCTCAACCACTGCCCTGACGGAGATGGGTGAAGATGTTACAAATGCCTCAGCTTCAAACCAGGCATTATCTAAAAACAATGATGGAGGAAATTTGCCACCAGAGTCCCGGACAGAAGGCCCCTCAGTAAGCTTGGTGGAAGCTGATGGGGCCAATCAGTCCATGCCAGGCACCGGGACAGAGCAGGGAGACAGCTGGGCAAGCCTCCAGCCAAGCATGAAGAGCGGCTCCATTGCCTTCTCTCCCGCTAACATGGGCACAGGGATAAAGTTTGCAAGCAGCAGTTCAGGCACTGCTGCAAGCGACCAACTCAATGGGTCCATCTCGGAAGGCCAGGACAAGGAATGCCCTGCTGATGGCTCGGAGACATATAGGCTGGTGCAGGACCCAGAATCCCGGCCAAGCGAGACCAGAGTCGACCCTGGCAACACTCAGGTTGCTCCCTGCGATGAGGCTCATCAGGCAGAGTTGAAAGAGGTGGCAAAGGAAAATGAAGACCCTGGTACAGACTCGCTCTTGGACACCTCTCAAGAGAAATCCTTCTCAGAGGAGCCAGCCACCGACTCCTCTTGTTCAGCAACGCTCCCCCCAGGGCAAACTCACACCGACAGGGAAAAGCAGAGGCCATCTGGGAAACGGAGGAAGAAGAAGAGGCACAGCAAAAGCTACTCAGGTAGCCTATTCGATATATAGCCCTTGGGGACTGAGGTAAACTGGGGAGGTTTCCCTGTATATTTGTATATATCTGTTCCTCCCCAGTTCGAGGTCCAGTGCCCCCTGCCCCTCGAGCCACACTGTTTCATAGGCCTGTCATTTTTTTAATCCTGGAAGAGATTTAACAAGAAAAACACAAGCACGGTTCATTCTCTTGGCATTTATAAGCAGTTTATAAAGGGTAATGATGAATCAATAATTAAAAAGCCCATTGCACATACACAGTAAAGATGGCAATAAGCACATCTGTCAAGTGTGCTAAAGACAGCTACAGGGCACGGTTATGTGCAAACAAGCGCTCCATTAGACTCCAGAGCAGTGATTAAGAGCAGTTAATACTGGGTACTTAATCAGCGTTCACCCTCTCTCAACTGCTTATGTACACATAACCGCAGCGACATCAGCGCTGCCGTGGGGTGGTTTGGTTTTTCCCCTCCGGAGCCTCAAGAGCACTCTGCCTGCAGTGGCTTGACAGCCTGCGCCAGAGGGGCGTCAGGTGGCTCCTGAACAGCAGGCCCCCCAGCCATCGCTGCAGGGTTACGGGGAAAAAGTCAACAATTAAAAACGAGCATCTTGATGATGATTCTGCGAAGGATCATATTTGGTCGGCCAAATTGGTCCCTCGCACTGGGCTCCTCTGGTAGTGCCAAGAGAGAGCTCAGCCGCCAGAGGTGTGGAGCCACCCAGGTCTCTGCCTGATGCCAAGCATCCACAGCCAGTCCCGAACCTGGGAAGTGCATCCGAGTCCCTCAGACTCTACCAAGCTGAAGCCACCTATGGGTGGGTATTTTAATCCCAAATTAGAGGGGCCTCATAGGGAAGATATATGGGTCTGTCAGCCTTTAGAAAGATGCAATATACTTTCCAAAGCCTGTTTTCTGCAAGATCCTGTAGTCAGACAAAGAGAGAGAAAAGTGGTGGATGTCTCTTTTTATTGATATTTGATGGTTTTCCTTCCAAGGAAGGTGGAGGAGAAAGGAAAGTAGGGTTTGAATACCCACTGCTGAGAAAGACAGTAGGGGCTGAGCATCCACCACAGAGCAACTTACTCTTATAATGCTGGCATGCCATGGGGCTGTAGTTATTTACGTTTCTAAACATGCCGCTTTCCCCTAGTTAAAAAAACAAGCCACAAACCAGAAAAGGTTTCCCAGAGCAGTGGTTCCCAAACTTGCTTCCCAGGAGGCAGCAGGAGGAGCTGCAGCAGCGGGAGCACCCCATGCTCCCAGCCGAGGCGATGCTTTCCTGACATCTGAAGTCAGTGTGTCCGGCTTAAAGAACTCCCCCCACCCCCCAAAAAGCCAAGGGGCTCCCTGGGCATCCAGGGATGTCATCTTAGAAACCTCTCTGCTACTCGACAATGTTTTCATCATAAAAAGTTCCCTGTTGTTGTATTTGCCTTGCCATGACGAGCTGTATTTAGTATCTCTCTTTCGTTTAAAAGCAGAGGTTGAGACTGATACTGGAGATAATAAAACAAAAAAAGGTTGTGTGGTACAATGAGGTACGTAAACTCACAAAGGTGTTTCTGTGTGAACTAACCACAGCAATGGGACTTCACAGACCTAATCGGTGTCCAGCATATCAGCTAAGCTTTTTGTCTTTGTGTCTAATCACAAATACATGTAAAATAAGTCTGTTGCTATGATTGTTACTCTTCAGGGTGTTGATCTTGCGTTGAGTGGAGTCAGTGCTGATGTCTCCTCGACACAGGGTCGCAGCCCACGTCTGTCCTCTGTGTCAGCAGCAGCCAAAGCTCCTTTCCCTGCAGATAATTAAAAGTCATTATTCTAACCAAATGAATCTATCTTCATGTGGTAAAGAAAATCCTTGCTTTGATCCCATTATTTTCTCAAAAACTGTAAAAATGCAATTTCACTACCGATCTCCTGCAAAGAACAATGTTTGCTTTGCTTGTGGGTGGCCATTTCCTACAGCACAGCTGAAATACAGGTATCTGCAAAAGGGAATAAAACACTGGACCTGGGGAGAAGTCCTAGTTGGGGCAAGACACCAGCTCCAACTCAAAGCCAAATTCAGTTCCAGAGTTGCACACAAAGCAGTCTGTTGGAGCAAACAGACCCTGCATAATTCTTGGGTGCATTCGTGCAGCTTTCTGGGATGGGGATGAGGGGAGTGTAATTTGGCTTTTATCCCCCCCCGCCCCACCTCAAAAAAAATACAGGTAAACCCAGTTTCTAGTGAAACTGTGTACCAGGTTCACTGCATCCTTCCTTGATGCTGGCAAGTTACAGTTGCCCCTCAAAAGAACGCTTGAGGAGTTTCAGGATGAGACTTTCATTTGCAAAACTTCGCCTGTTTTTATGGCAAGTGGAAAGAAAAAGAGGAAACCAAGAAAAAGAAACAATCGAAACACCCACTGTACTGAAATTGCATAGTTACACGTTGTCCTTTCCATGCTGATGAGTATCACTTATGAACTAAATCAATCATGACAAATCTCTCACCATCTCATTTCTTGAAAGGAATGTATTAATTCTCCAGCATCCCAAGTGCCCGGGGCCGGGAGCCCGGCTGAGAGCCCTGCTCCCATGCAGCCCGGCAGTCCCAGACCCTTCCTGGCCCTTGGGGTGGCAGAATAGAAAGAAAATCTCTGTAGAATTTCCACACAGCGTTGCTTTTGTTCCTGCACCTGAAGCATCCCTGCTAGCAAAAGGAGATACAAACAGGGTAGTTACAGTCCTGCCTACTCCTGCCCTCCCCTTGGACCCTTCCGTGCCATACCACAGGATTACATCAAGTGTAAAAGGGAAGTAGCTCTGTTGGTTATAAAATCCTAAGGAACATTTGCAGCGAGAGCAGAAGATAGTAGCAGAGAGGCACACGTAAGAAATGTGTCAGGACCAGTGGCCGTGGTGCACAGGGAGAGCAGCTGAAACTGGGTTAACCGTAACTTGTATTATGTATGTTTTAAGCAGAGGGATTCCAGCATGCAGTCTTAAAAAAGAGTCATATTTGAAAAAACCAGACACAGACAGCTTTGAATTCCCCTTAGAAGACATAGAGGAAGGTATGGACAAACAGTACCTTTATGAAGTGACCAAGTCAGGCAGGAGTCTCAGCGATCCATGAAGCGCAGTGCCTGGCGCAGCCACATCGCACCGGCTGCGCTTCGGACCCAGGAGGGCAGAGACGAGCTGCACCTTGGAACCTGCAGTTCCCTTTTTCCTCTGCTCCCATCTTCATGTCACTTGGAAAGGTTAGAGGAAACAAAAATCTCTTAGTGTCCAGCCACAGTGCTTCCTCACCCAAACGCAGCTCAAGTCCATCCCTCTTGATACGTCAGACTCACCAAGCCTAGAGTGCTTCCCATCGATAATTTTTTACTACGATGTCCCACCTCTTTTTTATTTATTTATTAGCCCAAGAGCACATGGTCTGTTCAGGTCACAGCACCTGTTCTCTTTTGGCACAGGGTATTTCTCTGGTGGATTTGCTGGATATGGACCTTGCTGGATCTCAGTGAAGCCGCAGGAATCTTCTTCCTTCTTGTGCAGATCCAGCTGCAGAGATCAAGACTCCATCCCCTGACCAGTTTTTAGAACTTCTCTAACTTCTCTCCCCTCTAAGGGCAGAAACAGCCTGTGACTCTCAAATAATATTTCAGAGCAGTAAAAGACTGTTGTAATCAGCTACTGAGCTCTTGCCTCACCTTGACTATATCTTGTTTATGCAGCAATTTCTGTATTTAATATTAATGTTCTTTAAATGTTACTTTTACACCCAAAGAGTGGTATCTCACATTATCTCCGTGTTCCTGAAAGAAATGGTTAAGCCTGTTTTCCCACGGAATCAAGGCAGTGGTGGTCACACTCTGTTCACTGTGTGCTGGTAACGTCTGAACTCATTTCCAACCAAATCTGAAAAGAGCTTGGGGAAGGACCATTTAACAACAGCCGACAGCCAGAGGAGGGGCGGTGCAAACGCTGGGCCCGGGAGATGCTGTTTGAGCTCCCTTGTCTTGCGCCCTAGAACATCACTACAGACAAATGTAGATGTTTGCTCGTGCAACTCCCTTTTTCCTCTCCTGCCATCTTCGTGGCACTTAGGAAGGTTAGGGGAAACAAAAGTCTAGAGAGCACAAGTCCATAAGCAACCAGGTTTTGGCAGTTTCCCTGCTCATAAATCTACTTGATTTATTCTCTAGAAAAGAACAGACCAAGCGGGGAGCACAGGCTGGTGCTGCAAGACGGCAGCCTGGTGAGGAGGGAGGGAAGGGCAGGAGGGGGGCACAGCGCTGCCTGCCAGCAGCTGTGACACGTAGGTGGCACAGTGGGGCGTCAGCCTCCCCGTGCAAACAGACAGCAGGGTTTGAGAGTCGAGGTTTTCCTTCTTTCTTTCTTTCTTTTTTTTTTTTCCTTCTTTAATTCTAGAGAACCAGATGCTTCACCTGCCCTTCTGCAGGCTCAGTACTGTCTGCGGGCAGTTTTCCAACGGACCACGAGAATCAAGCTAACACCCCTCTTCCTATATGGCCTTTGCCTGTCACTGCAAATGGTACTTGCTTTGGTTCTGGAGTGAGATAGGCTCTTAAAAATAACAGTCCTGCTAAATCCTCTAGATTTAGTAACTTCAGCAGTTTAATATCTAGAGTTCAAACTCTTGAATGTCAGAATTAGTTCTGGAAACTTTGATTATTTTTTTTTTTAATTAAATATATAGAGATTTAGCTCTACCTGTTTTTTGGTTGTCTGAAGCTGGTTTCCCTAGTTGCACCCCAACCACTAGATACACACACGTGCAAAAACACACCACTTTTGTTCTATAGCTGTGAATAATTTGAATTTCCCCCTCCTCTTGCAGGTGTCACGGCAAGGCAGAAGAAATAGCAGAGACCCAGTGAACTGCTCACACGTCCCCAGAGTGCTGCCAGTTTCTCAGAAGCTGGGTTCTGCATCGCCAAACCACCACCGTGGTCACCTCTGCCCAACCAGAACACACTGCTTCTCCTTGTGTAGCCTTTCATTCTCCTCCCCAAGACCCAAAGAGCCTCCCCGGAGACTTCAGCACCCTCTGCCTGTGCCTTACACCCGGCGCCCGCAGGGACGAAGGCCAGTTCTGTGCATGGTGATGTGAAAGGGTCAGAAGTCTCACCCGCTGTCCTCAAAGCCAAGTCTTTCAACTTGCTCTTAGGCCAAACTCCTCTTGAAACGACAGCTGAGTGTGGCCCAGGAAAGGACTGCAGTGTTTAGCCCTCAGAGAAATTTCAAAAATAGCAGTGCCTCAAGTAAATTAAGGGTATAAATTAAGCAGTGGCTGAACCATCACAGGTGGAAGCGTGATGCTCCCTCTTCTCAGTGCCCACTGACGATTTATACTGGACCAGGACCAAGACCCAGATTAGACAAATGTATTTTTACTCTCAATCATTTAAAGCAAGGGAAATCGGTTACAGGGATAAAAAAAAAAAAAGTTTTAAAAAAAACATATGTATTTTAGTAACCATATGGCCATACAAACAGTGTCTGGTTCCTACACAACACTTATGTGCAATTAAATTGAAGCACGTCAGTACTCATGCAGTAGTCTTCTCACAAGCACAGATGCATCCATCAGCTTTCGGAGAACCAGGGCCCCAGTTCCTGTTATTAAAGCACCAGAAAGACGTTTTCCAGAGTGCCCTACTGGATATATTTTCCACTCCTCCTTTAGTAAATCTGTAGGTTTGAATGCCATTGTCAGCCGCTTGCATTCAGAAGTCCTTGTGTCCAGGCTGCGGAACGTGTAGATTCGTGTTACTTTTGCTTAAAACCAGGGAATGTGCGGTATTGTGTTCTCAAAATTCAGAGCTTTATTTCTCAAGTTTTGTAATAACATTGTATCATAGTTTTGTACATAGCTGTCCATCGAAAATGATCTGTGTTTGTTGAATCTGTGGTGTGATACTGTGCTGAAACATGAATCAAGTGGGAGAGCTGGGTGCTTCTAAGAACTTTGCCTTTATATGGTAACTCACCGCGGCCAGACTAATGTTCGGGCTAAAGCTTATTTTGCTTTGCTTAACGGGACTTGTAACATCCTTGTAACGCTGGAGACTTTGCTGGACTAAGTTAGATGTTAAACCAAGAATTAAATCACCGGTTTGTTTTAACCAAAGCACTGCTATGAGCATATTGGGAATCGGTTAACAAAAGCAAAGACCAGCGGAGAGCAGATCTGTGGGCAGCCGCAGGTCAGGAGACGCCGCAGAGCGGCACAGCCCCACTGCCGCTGAAAGCCCTGCAGAAGCAGGCAGAGCCCCGCTGTTCCCTGCAGAACCACGTAACCCGCCCGAGGTTTGACTTGCAGCACTGTCTCTGTCACATTTACACGTTTCCCCTTTTTCTCCCTCTTTTCCAGTCTCGGAGTGCATCACCCAAAGCATCAGTCCTTTTGCTCCCATTCCCTGCTCTCAGATTAGACCCCAGGCTACAAAAACCTGAGGGTCAAACACATTTTCCCAGCAGCTTTGCAACCTCCGTGTTTCCAGCAAAAGCCTTCCAGCAGCCGACCTCCTGCTCCCCACCCCGCTGTTTTATCAATAGGAACAACGTCATTTTGAGATTCAGGGCTTGGGAACGAGCAGGCTTTCTGGGTGGTACCTGGGGAACCTTACCTGCTGATGCCCCGCAGGCTGCTTTCTTCAGATGCTGCAGTGAGTGGCCGCTTCTCTCTGTGGGTCTTTCAGCTACCCCCATTCCCACCTGGAGAGCGGCTCTTTTCACACAGCCAGAGGTTTTATTGCTCTGCGTTCTTACCTCGGCTTTCAAAGACGAGGTGTTTGGCATTATCTTTCCACTGCCCTCGAGTTTACGGAGAAATGGGTTATGCTGAGCCACTGCCTGCTCTTTGTTCCATAGTCATCTGTGAAAACTATGTTCAATTATCTATACAATCACATCCCAATAAGCAAACTGAAGCAGAGCGTTTATAATTTATTACTCCAGAGCAGCTCTGCTTCCATGACAGTGATTATTTAAGAAGAACAGGGGGGACAGAATCAGAGCAGGTCAAAGAAAAATGTTCAGCTGGGATGTGCGGTTTTGCTCCATTTGTGACCTTGAAACGAAGCTCACCATCCTGAAGATTTTTCAGTGGTTGCAAGGCCAGTTTAATTGCTAGTAAAAACAACATTGCTTGCAGCTGCTTCAGCAGGTCTGTGGTCATTTAAGCCAACAGTGAGTTTGGACCTCAGCAAAGAATCCTTGTGGTTTATTACAGTGACTGCACATGGAGTCCGGCATGTAAATTAGCCTGTGAACAACACAAGTTTCTCACTGCCAAATAACTGTATGTTCCTTAATTAAGCATTGGCTATATGATAAAATGAAGCTATTGAAAAAAAATCAGCCGAAGTCTTTTCCAAGTATCTCACATCAGAATTCAGACATGTTTAATGGGATGGATTTTCAGGGTATGTTTGGAGGGTTTTTTGTTTTGTTTTGTTTTTAATTTCAATACCGAAAGTATTTCAAAGTTTAGAATAAAATAAGTACTTGACAACTTTCCTTTCTCTTGTGGGGATGGGGAAGGCCTATGGTTCACCAGAACACATCCATCTAAGTCCTATATTTTCCACATAGTTTATAAAGCCCATAGGCATGTCGTTGTGTATGCTTCGGAAGAATTATCCTTTTTTTCTCTCGAAACAGAGATGTACAAATGGAGCTAGATCTAGCACACGAGCACCACCGCAGCGTTGCACTCTACTCAGAGCGTGGCTGAAATCTCTGCATCCAAAGTTACGCCAGCACTTTTCACTTTGAGTGTGCTGTTTTGTCCTCTCCTGCATTCAGTAGGGCAGAGGGGGGCTAAGAGATACTTTTGTTGTGGTTAGAAAGAAAGAGGATAAACTGAAATAAGAGAAAAACACATGAGCCCATTCCAGCAGAATTAACCAGTTTTCATTCTGTCTAAACATAAAGCCTGGATCTATGGCTTTATATTTCTGATTTTCTGTACACAGTGGTAAACTGAGTACAACATGCAATACCAACAGTCAGCACTACCAATCCTAGCTCACTCTGTCTATGTCATAGCCATGAAATGTGGGGGATCATGTTCATGAGGTCATGGGGTTATGTTCACCTGATGCATTTGGAAGCAAATACAGTCACAAACCAGCTCCACCATGAACCATTCTTTTTTGGTCACCTCGGAATCAAGCTGTGGGTGGGATGTGAAAAGAGCTTTGCCGTGTCTAGAAGCGTGATTACAGAGGGTTAAAAACAGGGCAGTGACAGTGAAGAGACCTCGCTGGGGGTTTGCAATTACTACACAGTGACAGTCTTGCAGAATAACCGCATTGTTTGCAGGATTTGCAGTGGCAATGCAGGTCCACAGGAAAGAAAAAGGTTTTCAACGCCTCACTGTAGAGCAGGTACCAGACCTTAAATATCAGTAGAGAATTTGACCACTGCAAGCTAATCAGCATATTCAGCACTGAAAGTATAACTTACTCCTTCACCCATGTTAGCATGTAATTCACATTAGAGACTCTAACACCCTCCTTGCTGTGGCATGAACAACTCTTGCAAGAACTGTGTGAGACAATCATACAGAGCCAAGTGGTGGGAGGAATTAGCAGGACTCCTGCTTTTCCCTAAAGTCTCCCTAAAGAAGTTTCCCAAACTCAGCTTACATTACTCAACATCAGAAGAGAAGGATCACTCTGTGACAGTCAGGTCCTATCAAGTCAGTTTAGATACTCTCCCAGCCTGTCCAAGCAGGGTTTTTCTAGGACCAACACTCTTTGCGGATGACACCTAGATTACAACTACCGTTGGTTTGCCCTGCTCTGGGCATGCAGAACCTGATGTGTTTGTTTAGTACTTAAGCAGCTTCATACAACATAATCTGCATTGAGCTTAGTCATGAATTGATGGCAAGTAATTACTAAATCCTTCAGTCAGAATAGATGGAGAAAGTCAGAGGTACCACAGAGAGGTAGGGTTTGCCCAAGGAAGAGGTAGAACATGCAAAACATGTAACAGACCTACGATGTCTGCTGCTATGATCCTTCAAACCCCACAACTTGATTTTGTAATCTAAATGAAAGCTCCAACAGCCCACAGTTTCCAGAAGTGATCCTTTGAGGGCACCAGACCTTTTCTATACACTTTGCCATGTTTTGCAGTCTCCATTCTTTAAGGTTTGCACAGCTCAGTTAGACAAAACCAGAGCTGATCTGATCTATATTGGTGGTGACAGTCCTCTGTAGGGAAGCTTGGACAAGACTGTTTCCAGGGTCCCTCCCCACCAACATTTCTATGATTCTCTATTCAGCAAGGACCAGCTACAAGAGAAACAGAATAGTTCAGAAAAGTCAGGAGCAGCAGGAGTCCGGGAACCCTTTCAGGTCTATACATTAATTCTCTTCGGTGAACCGGTACCATACACTCAGAAGAATATGCCCCAGGAGTAGTGACTACATTCACTGTAGTAGTGGTCTACAAACCCATCCTGAATCACAGACAAATGGTTTGCTTCTCTAAAGTACCTCCTTAACTGGAGAGGCCCCAGGGAGAACAGGAGGACAGAAGGGTTTTTCTCCCTCAAGGTACTTTGCACTGCTCTACTTCGCTTGCAGAGGTCTGGGGAGAGACCCTGACCTCCACAAGGCAAGTTCTGTGACACATACGGCTGCCTGCAGAGGTCTGGGTGCAGACCACGGCATAACTACTGCATGTAGATTAAATGACACATAACATGGTAATCTCTTCCAAATCGTGACCTATCTCAAACCTAGCAAACGTCCAAAGATTAAAGCCATTATACACTGTCACTAATCCCTTCAGCTATACAAGCCCCAATTAAAGTAACTGCCAAAATTCCTTTCCATTTTTATGAGTTCACCCCTACTCTTTACAAAGCCCTCAGTCCTACAACCCACCATTCTCCCAGCCTCCTACCTTTCACACTCCTTCCCCAGACTCTACATACATCTTCGCACGGTTCCTTGGTTGAACTGCCTCACCACTCTGCCCCGAGGCACAAAGACCAGCAAAGGGATCTGAGCAGCATTCTCACCCAGCATCTGCCACCCACAGCTGCTGGTCCAGGCTCCATCTGCAGCAGATCCCAAGGCTCCTCCCTTCCCATGAACAGCCAGTTCCCTCAGAGGGCTTTTTCATTAACTCCATCACTAGGATTGAGCCTGCAGGCACTGAGCACATAGACTTCACAGCCACGCTCCAGGCAGCAGCAGAAGCAGTAAGAGTGAAAAGTGAGTACTTTTACTCTGTTTCCAACTCCTTCCATTTTTTTGATAGAAGAAAATGGAGGCACAGCACTAGCTGACTCTTAATGATTGCTGCATTGCAAAGACTAAACA
The DNA here is from genome assembly GCA_013399095.1 of Psophia crepitans. Taxonomy (NCBI): domain Eukaryota; kingdom Metazoa; phylum Chordata; class Aves; order Gruiformes; family Psophiidae; genus Psophia; species Psophia crepitans. The sequence continues at coordinate 206,557 of VWZZ01003700.1, read as the reverse complement.
GATTTCTGACTGCCAGAGCACTGAAATGAAATGCCAGGGACTTGAGCTACTGAGATCACTCATTTTCTGCCACTGGCTTCCTGAGTAGCTGTGCCTCAGTTTTCCCATCTGTAAAATGGGGGCAATTGTATCCTTTGACAAGTGGTGATGGAAAACATCACAGAAGAAATACCGTTAACAATAAGCAAAAACAAAATCATACTTCTCTTTTTTTCCTCTTTTCTGACACACGTTTGCAGCCATAATAGAGTCAAAACAAAATGAAAAGGGTAACTTTCAAAGAACTACTGTTCCCTTAAAACCCCTCTGAACCCAGATTGTAGAAAACACTTCGGAATCCCTAGGAATGTATCTGAAAGGAAGAGGGAGACCCTTACAGCAACAGGAGTGCTTGTGCAAGAAAGGATTAAGATCTCTAATTTCTTCTACTTCTTTTTATCTTTGTAAGAATCATAAACATCAAGAATAAGTTACACCTGTTGAAAAGTCAACAGTGAAGAATATCACTCTGGGAGCCTCTTAATGCAGGCAGGACCCTGAATCCAAACCAAGTGTAGCCCATTGGGAGGTAATGAAAAATAGCTTTGTACTACTTAGGGACCATCTATCTGCACAAACAAGTGACTAACCATCTCCCTCCCTGGGTTATACATCCTGTAGCTCACTTCCAGCTATTTGGTAAGCAGTACATCTTCTCACCCTCAAAAACATCTCGCACTGCAGATATTGACTCTTCTGCTTACACTTTTGATGGTTACCTTGTAAGTGTACAGGGCACAGTTTTTAAATAACTTCCCCCCTTCATAAAACCTTTCAGGAATAGCACAGAAGGGTAAATACCAGGTTTTCTGAAGCATTCATTGAAACCCATGTTTCCAGCATAATAACCCATGTTTCCATCATGAAATGAACTTCCATCTACAAAGAAAATTAAGTTTTACGGAATAATATAACCCCATATCAGCTCATCAGCAACACTAGAAATGAAAACCTGAGAGTGCTTACATGGTCCAAGACACAGAGGTAAGATGTTTTTTGGATCTAACTTAAAAATCTAAACCCTATGCCATCAAAATACAATTTTTCTTTCGAGCCTAATGAGAAGTGCACCTATTTTTAGCATGTCAGTAAGCAGGTGAAAACAAAAGCCCGTATTGTGGCAGCCCTCAAAAATCCACAGCTTTTCCAATAAAACAAAAGGTAGAGTAGCAGAGCACTGAAAACAGCGTCACAGTTAATTGCAAGTTAATTGATTTCAACTGGATCATGAGAGCTGGGCTGATATATTGAATCAATCTGTGTTCCCAATTGTCAAGCCTTTGGAGCTTTCTGCAGTCTGCTAGTCCTTGGCTGGTTGCATTGAGATGTGGGTGTATATAATGCGTATATTTACCAGAAGTGGATTTTTGCACTTTCTAAGGAGAAATTACATGCAGAGATTTTTATTTTTTTTTTAAATATACCCACAAGCTCATTTGAACAGTATCAGCAATGTAAGTTACAGCTGCCTTGAAGTCATACCAAAGCTTTAATCTTCCTAACAGCATGGATTTCTCTACACAGTCTCAAAAGTATAATCTTTGGAGGTACATTATTATAAGCCTATTTATCATTCAAAGCATATTGGATGTTTCTTGTGTAGAATGCCTGGTTTATTAGGATTTTTAAAAATAACACTTTACATATACCCTGTGGCAATTTAGAAGAGCACTCTGATTTAAAAAAAAAATGAGCCTCCTAATTAATAGTCTTTCACTGATTCCTCCAATAGCTTAATTAAAATAAGCAGCAGAATTTTAACATGATTATTTCTAATAAGATTTTTTTTTTTTAATCAGCTCATTTTACTCCTAATATTTCTAGCAGAAAGTGGCTTATTTCTCATTAGGCTCTTTCATAGTGCTGAATCCCTCACCTGTCCTGCTAGGGTAATTACAGACATCTGTATAAGTTTAGCGCAAAGATTGTAAGATCCTAAAGGGGATACGTGAAGTTGTTGACATAAAGTAAATGTAAGACTGCTTTACCTTTGGGAAAGTGTTAGTGCTTATTTGTGTAAAAAAATGCTTGTGGAAACAAACAACAAATTAATTCAAGTAAAAAGCAAATACAGTTAATAATCATTTTCTATTATAGGCCTTTGGCTTAGCTATTTTAATTGTTTCTATTCTGTATGTAAATCAAGTGTTATTTTCTGGTTGATTTAAAATTTAATGTTTTTTATGTAAGTCATTCTTACTAAATTAAGATTAAAAACACAAATCAAAAGTTTTATTGCTTTCTTTTGCCTTGGATCCACTGGTTCACAATTTTACTGAATCTATTGTAAAAGCTGGACAATATAGAATGATAGAATCATTAGGGTTGGAAGGGACCTCAAGGATCATCTAGTTCCAACCCCCTGCCATGGGCAGGGACACCCTCCACTACACCAGGTTGCCCAAAGCCCCATCCAGCCTGGCCTTGGACACTGCCAGGGATGGGGCCTCCACAGCTTCTCTGGGCACCCTGTTCCAGTGCATCACCACCCTCAGTGTGAACTGCTGGGTTTCAAAGACAAACTGTTTCAGATTACAGGAGATGCTTTAGAGGTGTACTATGGACTAGAGATGTATCAACTGTAGGTTTTAATGCAGCTCCCTTAAAGAGTTTTGTCTGTGTAAGTTATTAATTAAAATTGCTGCGTCAGAAGGAAAATGGTCATTCACGAGTATTAATCTAGTCCTCTGGGAACATAAGCATGGTGTATGTACCAACTGAGTCTGATCCTGACCCAGTTAACTCTATAAAACTGCCGGTGCTACTAATGTATGTTTTACTGAAGACTTGTGTAAGGGCTGGGATGATGGTGGGGGGGCTTTGTTTCTGCTTACATGCAGTCCCTAAAAAGGCTGCATCTACTGTGTCCTTTCTGGAGCATTGATAGTTTGCTCATTGCTCCTCATTTAGCTTGTGGTGTTTCTACTGTTGCTGATAGATGTTGCTATGGAAGTTGGGTAAAGAGAGAAATCACAAAGCAACTACAGCTGCTGAGAGTAAGCATCCCAGGACAGTCTTCATCCACAAGAGACGTGTTTGGATAAGAAAGGTTTGCTCAGTCAAGTACCTCTGCTGACTTTGGTAGGTCCAGTTCCATGTTTAAAATTGGGCATACGTACAAGATGGGAACTTCTGCACAGAGTTTTGCAAGAGGCTCCAAGAGAAACTGTATAGTCTCAGGGTAAATGAAAAAACTTGTCCCACATGAAAATTTAGTTAAAGGGCAAAGTAAGACTTTCTTATTCATTGTAATGCTTACCAGTCATTTCCCTGTGTGGTCACAGGACCACAAGCAACTCAGCCTGAGTCCTCCTCAGCTGCAGCTCATTTAATTTATTAGGATATTTGAGAGTTTCTCTCAAAATCCCCACCCTTCTGCACTGAACTTGTGGTAACATGGTTTCTCAGGAATAAGTGACTGTGTCCCTGCTGCCTGGGAAGTCCTCTCCATAGAGTACCTGCAGCAACTTTCACAGGAGGTATCTATTTACCCCGACAAAGGAGAAATCCTGCAGAATGGCTGAGCGACCAGGGGAAAAGAGCAGCCAGGTAGAGATTTACAAGCTGACAGCATTTGCTCTTCCTTTCTTTATGTGTCACAACAAGAAGGTTGAAGGATCAAGAGAAGTCAAAAAGGAGCCTTATGGTCATCAGTATGGCTTTGCCTGACTCGCACAGCTGAAACCACCATGAAATGTCACTTGTAAAGCAGAGAGAATGGTTTCTGCCATTTACCTTAATGGGAAGGTCACTGTTATTTCTGTTTCTCTGTGTGAGTTAGTAGTGGCCAGCAGTTGTGGGGAACTTCGCTAATTCATGCACCTTCTTGTTGTTTTGTAGAGTAGAAAAATGGGACCAGGGCAAGTCATGGAGAACCTGCTATCAAGCATGCAGTGCCCAAACCACCACAAAACAGCATCCAGAAGATCTGTTCAGAAGGCACACAAATGCACTCAAGTTGATATGGACTTGGAAGAGGAGAAGCCCAGTGCAGACCTGAGTCTCTCTTCAACAACTGGTCGTTCTGGGAAGTTGCAGCGATCTCCCAAGAACATGTCATCTTCCCGGCAAGGTGTTTCTTCATCTTCCCAAGGACAATCTGCCATGCCGACTCTGCTACCATTGCTGCCAGCCCCTCCACCCCTACCCCCTGGGCATACGGTGCCTCCTCCATCCCTTCCCATTCATGGCATAAATGCCCCATCACTCCCTGCTCCCCAGCCATGCAGTAGTCCCGGGTGCAGTCATCTTATTTGTGGATGTGGGGGGCAGCCCCAACCTAAGAAGACACCGACATTGAGGATGAAGGTGTTTCACTGGCAGAAGCTCCCCTCTGACGTGGTGAGACGTACGTGCTTGTTTGTAATGTCGGGCTGATCAGTACATTTACTTCACAGCCAAACAAAAATGTTTATGCTGGGGGGCTAGGCCTTGACTCAGTAAGTCAGGTCACACAGGTGATCCTATTGCTTGCTCTCAGTCCTGCGAAAAATTAGTAATCGTGAATAAATACAGAAAGCCAGGCCTTTGCCAATAAATGGAGGAAATAGCAATTTGTGAAAAGCACTGAATTGAGTCTCTGTGGCTGCTAAAATTATCTTCTTTTACCCTCTCAGTCTCTGTTTGTTACTTGTAAAGTGATGTTGTGAGTATGCACTAATTAAGGTTTGCAAAACGCTCTAAATGTGTTGAATGGAAAGATCTGCTGAGCAGTCGTGCTCTGCAGTTCTTTCTAATGAGCTCCTGCCACATCACCAGTGAGTGTCTTCTCAGATGAAGTTTTGACTTTTTTATTTCCTTGCACAGCCAGAAGATATATCAGCCAATATCCAAGGCTGAAAACTCTTGTCAATAGGGCTGGCGAACATGTACCCTCAGTGTAGCCTCCAGCCTCATTTCATACTTACGAGAGCGATGTGATTTGTGTGGGGTTTTTCCCACACACAAAATAACGCTAAGGTCTGTGGTTAATGTGTAGTCTGCCAAAGGGGTTTGCAAGTCCTGTCCAACCTTCAGCAAGGAGACTGTTTCCATTTATGCTGCCGCTTTTAGTACTCACTTCACACAACACAGATCTTGTAGTTGTTCTCCGTTGTGCTTATCACCAAGAAAGGGGGATGTTGACGGTAAGAACTTGCTGCTATGACAAAACACAGAAGCATGCATGTAAAAGACCATTTTGAGCCACAGACTGCTTTCTTGAGCAGAGATGCAAATGCAGATTAAGCCTCAATGTCTTCAGTTCCGCTGTTACAATCTCTTCTTAAAAAAAAAAAGGAGGTGAGATCCTTTGTTACAGACTCCAGTGTTGTAGGTCAGTCCATGTTATGAAGTGCCATGTGGTATTTAGATGTTTTCTAATGATTCTGGGCTTGGGAGTCCTTGCAAAGAGAGATGTTCACCTAATTGGATGCAACATCCCCTATTTGGGTACCACGGTTCTGTGAGGGATACAGCTGGTCAGCAGTAGCAAAAAGAATTTGGAGCAGCCCATTAAGTTAACCTGCTGCCTTCAGTTCAGTGAATTGAATGTGGTAGTAGTTTTCCAGGCTTAATTAGCCTTCAAACCTTTGGGATGCTGTCTATGGGAGCTGCCACTCTTAAGTAATTAACATTTGTCCAGGATTAATGAGCATCGTATTTCAATCACCCTCTAAGTGTTTTCCCTTCCACAAATCACACTGCCCCAGAAGTGTTCCTCTACCTCCATGGTCCATCTTGAAGCATTGTTCTCTTCCAGAAAGCTGCTCCATGTGGGCTGTGATGCCAAGCAGTGGCAAGGAGGCCATAGAGCCCAACTATGCAAGCTTGGAGCTACTTTTCTCTGTCCCACCAGCGGCACCTAAGGAGAAAATGGGGGCAAAAATAAAGAAATCAAGAGAGGTACTTGGACTGCTTGCTTTTTGTAGGGCCTGGCAAAATTCTTGGAAGTAAAAAGCTTATTCACTCTTTATTGTTGTTAATCTTTTATAGTAAGGTAGAAAGGTTGGTTGGTTTGGGGTTTTTTTGTAGTTGTTGCTTAATACTGCCTTAAAAAAGCACAGGAGAGATTTAGAATTAAACATGTTGAAGTAACTGTGCTGAAGGACAGGTCTTAGTCTGAGAGGGGGAGGATGTGGGAGTATCAGTACTAAGACTTATAAATCGGAATATTCTAGACAAATCAGTTCCCTTCTCTATGCCTTTGCCTCTTTCTCCTGCTAAACTAGAGCTAGTGATCTGTACTGTTGCAAATTGCTCTGAGTTTGATCAATGGAGATTGTTCATAACACTATTACTAGAGAAGAATGAATCTGGCTCAACAAACAAAAGCTCTAGAATGTCTGTTAAAATCAAGGTAAATGTGTTTCTAGCTGACTGCTTTTTTCTATTATTTTCACAGATCACATTCATAGGTCCAAAGAAAAGCCTCCTTCTGAGTATATTTCTGAAGCAATTTAAGTGGTAAGACTGGGAGTACTATCTGAATTATTTGGTATGTGTATGTGTTTATTCAGACACTACATGAAATAAATTTAGCAGAAATACTTTACAACCACTATCTTTCTTTAGCAAGGAGCCAAGTTGGTGGTTTTTGTGTTTTTTTTTTTTAAACTAATGAGTCTGTTTCCAGGCAATTTACTATGACATCTCAAACTGGTAAACCTAAAACTTAACACCACTAATTCCTAAAGAGACAATATGCATTGATAACAGCAGAACCATGTGTAAACATATTTTTCTTTGGTATTACTGATGTAAATATCAACTGTTGGCAACACCGGTTAGTGAAAATTCCTGATTGCAAGTTTCAAGCTACTTAATTAATTTTAGAGAGACATCTCCAGGCATTCAGATCCAAAACCATATACAGTTTTTATTCACCGTTCTTCTATAAATAGGAAGTAGTTTCTATACTTAAAGAAATGGAAATTTACCAAGTCACGCTCCTCAAAGGGGAGGGAGCCAAAGAAAGGAATCCGTACTACTTCTTGGCAAAATACCTTTACTTTCAGATTCCCTGAAACTACTGCAGGATGAAGACGTTTTTTCCGCTCTCTCCCTGCCCTTTGTGCAATGGCCCATGTTACGAGGGCTTCAGAAAGAAACTCAGCCTAGAATTTCCTTTGTGTTGAGAATAAATCAGAATCAGTCGGAGGGATTTATTTTATTTCATACTTTTTCCATTGCAAACTGCTGCTCAGTGGGGAAGCGCTGTGCATAGCCTAATCCAGTTGCTATTTCCTCCCTCTGCATGATTCCCTGGGAAGCGGTTAAGCTCTCCCGAGAGCAGCTAGTGACCATGGGATCAAAGAGTTGAGCCCCTTGCACTCCTGAGGGATGAGGCTGCTCTGCAGCCGGGTGCTGCCTCTGTTTGTGCTGGTAGCTGCAGGGAACCGAGCTTTCCAGAGCCCAAGCCAGAGCAGTCTGAACTCATTTCAAAGGCATGTTGTCTGCCAGAGTTTCAGGCAAGGATTTTGGGTAAAACCTTCTGGGATCTTTAGAAATACTTCTCAGCAGGAGCAGAGCCATCACTTTTAGCCTTGGCTTTGCTGTACGCGTGCAGAAATTCAAAAGTAAATCTCTTCTCAGTCATGCTGGACGCCCACTGTAAGAGGAGAGTGTTCAGGGTTTGTTGTGTAAAGATGAACAAAGCCCAGGAAGCATGAGGAGTATTGCCTTAGGCTTAAAAAAAATCCTTTGCTTTTTCATATCTCCACTGCATTTCTGAGGACTGAGACCCAAAATGTAATGGGAGGCAAGCATACAAAGAATTAATTCATTTACTCCTACAGCGTTAGCTGAGAGATTGGGGTCTCTCCTGCATGTCATATTACTCCTCCCTATGCAACTGCTCCACAGCACCTCTCTCTTTCCTACAGCTCCAATGAAGAGATCGCTGCCATGATTCAGAAAGGGGATAGATCCAAGTTGGATGCTGAGATACTGAAGCAGCTACTTAAACTTCTGCCTGAAGACCATGAGGTATCTATTAAGTCTCTTACTCTGAGTTCAGTGTGGCTTGTACTCAGCTTGAAAAACTTGCACTGCTAAAGCAAGGAGCCATGACCAGATCCCACATTCTCCTGCACCACCTTGGCCAATGACCTTCCAAGGTAGAGTGGTGGGAAGTCTGCTCCAGTAACGGTCTGGTCTCTTTCCGCAAAGGTTAGGCAACAGCACGTTGGGAGACTCAACACAGGTGTAGACCAACTGCTGCTCTCTGTTCCCATTATTTTAATCGGATGGGTGAGGTGCATTAGCATTTGTGGACTTAGGTGAATAAAGAGAGTTTCAGGGCAGGTTTCAATGAGGAGAAAAGACCCATCTTTTTAAAGCGGTTGCTAGGCTTGGATGCATTGTCGCTTGCTGACGCCCTGCCTGTGGAGCAGGGATCTGTCATACAAGGTGTTGTCAAATGCAGATGACCTTCCAGTGAAAACAAAATTTATGCGTTTGCCCTTACAAGCCAGTTCATATACACAATATGTTGTTCATCTGCCTCAGTCCCATTGCCTGGGTATACAGCAAGTTCAGAAAAGCCAGTGAAGCAATTGGCAACCAGAAATATTTGTGCAGGTATTTTACTGTTTTATTCCCTGTTAGATAAATGGCCTCAAATCTTGCAAAGAAGAAAAATCAGAACTAGCAGATGCAGATCAGTTTTATCTCCATCTCTTGGAAGTTCCTAGGTAAGCAAAATTTTCCTTGTCTTCAACCCATGATTGTGGCTCTTATAAGACTTGTCCATAAGAATGAAGGCCTCTGTTTCCCATGCTGGGGGGATGTTCCTGACATTCAGCCTTCAAGATAAATTATCTGACTGCTGTTTGTAGAGCTGGTTTGAAAAATGTTTCCTTCCCCAAGGCCAAACAGGCTTTCAGATGCCTCTGGCAAACCACAGTTAATTTAACCTTGTTATTAATAAGTTAGCAGGAAAACTCTCAACTGTTGTACAGCTGCTATCTGTGTGACACCAAGTTGCAGACTGAATCTTGCTACCAGGATGCTGGTTGATTCCACCCCTGGTTTAGAGATTCCAGTCTATCAGAGAGAGCCCACAAACCCATGAGTGAATCACAGCAGTGCCTGTGCTTTCAGCACCTCCCTCATTTTTACCAAGTCAGATGAGATGCACACGGGTAAATCGTTATGCTGTTCATAAAAACAAGGTGATGTGTTGTAATTCATAGGAATAGTCTTCCATAAATCGGATCAGTTGCCATGCTGCAGCCAGAGACACTTTTTTTCCAAATGCTGTGGTGAAAATGTGGCTTTTAATTCTCGCTAACTTCAGAAGTACTTTAGAAAATGTTTTCATGGCTCTCTCACAATATTAATGGTGAGGCATAAATATCATTAAAGGACGTCACTACAAAAGCATTTAGAATTTCTGTTTGGGAAGTTAAAAGAATAAAAATCCTGCCTAGTGCTGCCCAGGAATTGTCAAAAATTATGGGCTCGTTATTCTAGGAAGTCACTGCCAGATGTCAACGCAACGTTGCTTTCTGAAAGAGGAGATGATAATTGTTTCTAGGACATCTTTGGAAATATCTGAGCGTTTGATTTATTTATAATCCAGTTCTCGTGTCAGAGCATTAAAGAGAACATCACAATGCTGGTACTGCACTTTGCCTAAAATGGGTGATTCTCTTGCTGAACCCAAGCCAGTTAATGAGGCCTGTGGGGCTTGTTTTTGTGGTATTTGTTAGGGTTTTTTTCCACTGATCTCTTTTAGCTACCAGTTGCGGATTGAATGTATGCTGATTTGTGAGGAAACAAAAATTTTGCTGGAGTGTCTGTGGCCAAAAGCACAAGCCATCAGGACAGCCTGCGAAAGTAAGTACATCAGCGCTGTGCCAATGTCTGTGCTCAGCTGCAGGAAGCCTCTCTTCTACTTGAATAGCGACAGTGGTAGCGTATGCTATAATCTAAGCAACATTTACCTTTTAATTGCTGAATATGTAGCGAACGTCAAAATGATTCTGCAGATTCCTGCTTCTAGAGTTCATTCTGCAGAATTGCAATTTGTGCTGGCCTGCTCTGACGTGGAGCTTCTGTCCCCATGAATAACACACGCCTCTACTATCAGTGGTTCTGCAGAGAAGAAGGAATTTTCCCTTATGTCAATACCAGATTCTGTCTGAATATAGGCTAATATTTTGTGAAGTTTTTAGTCCATAACAATGAATTGGTTCCAGTTGCTCCTCTAGCGCAGACTGGTTGCAGTCCAGCTTAGCTCTGCTGTGCAGCAGGCCACTGTGACATACCAGAATCTCATTTGGCTTCCAAAACAGATGTCCCAGATGATGTTCACTAGTGTTTCAGGAACCCCCTCCACACAACCAAATCTTGGTTTTAGTTTTAAATCAGCTCTTTCTTGAAGTTGCTCTTGGATTCTAGCTTCAGTTCCAGAGTTTTAGAGTCATTGACCTCCTGCTAAACAATTAAACTGCAAAACTTTTATGTTTTCACATAAAACTTAGCTATACTGTGTCAGTGCCATAGTTACTCTGTACTGTATTGCAGTCAACAGCTCTGCAGTCTGACCTTGTCATCTCCGTCCCCCCTCCATCCTGCTGCGTGGGTCAGTGTTTCTGTTCTAGTTCTGCCAAAAACTTTATTCTTACAGCAGATTCTCCTGCAAAGTGCACAGCTTCTGGTTAGTGCTCTCACTAACAATGAGAATGAGGCAAAAAGCCCTTTGCTTTTCTTAAGCAAAGATAATAATGGGGGCTATAGACTTGCAGAAGTTATACACTTTCTCATATGTGGTTCTCCCTCATAAGTGGCTGCAGAGATGACACATTTATCTTCTAAACTTGATGGGAAAACTGGTTTTCCATCTATTTGTAGAGAAGAGACCAGAATAGAAACTTACTCATTCCACTTCCATTCAGCTGATTTACTTCTGTACTGGTATATTTCCAAATCCGTAACAATGACTTGACATAATCTTGGATGAGAATTTTGTTACCACCACTGTCAAATCTAAGGAAAATCATTTCAGATCATTTAATTTAATTTATTCAAAGTGTCCTTCTTTTTTGTCTGCAGCACTTCTTACCAGTCACCGACTGCCAGTTTTCTGCCAATTGATTCTTAAAGTTGGAAACTTTCTGAACTATGTAAGTAAACTGATTTTTTTAATTGCTATATTTCTAAAGATAACAGAAAATACAAATGCAAGATTTGGAAACTGAAGGAAGGAACTGTTTTCTGTATCTTATAGGGGCATCACACTGGAGATGCTGGAGGTTTTAAAATCAGTGCCTTGCTCAGACTAACAGAAACAAAAGCAAACCAAAGCCCCATTACTCTGCTTCACCATATTTTGGAGGTACAACAACTCTGAAATTATTCCTGCATGCATTATTCTCCAATATTTATTCCCCAGAAACTAAGGGGCTTTGACCTCAGTAGCACCCCACCGTAGGTATCTGGAGGGTGAGCCTCTGTGCCTGAAATGAAAACTTTTCCACCTTGTGTAGGTGGGATCAAATCCATATTCAGTAATGTTTACGGAGTTAACACTAGGTTTCCTTTCTCAAGTTTGCTTAAGATGTCTGCTTGCTGTTTTCTTTCTCTTCTTCTCCAACCGCTCTCTTGTGTTGATGTTTCTCCCAAAAACATCTGTTTAATGAAATTAGTTTTAGTGGTATGAAGACAAAAGTCTCAGGTCAGCTTGCATACTGTGGGATGTAAGCCTGAACAGTTAAAAGAGCCTTTTGCTTTCTTTTTAACTGCCTGTGGGTGCCAACATGAGAAAAAGCATGAATGAGACTAAATTTACTCCTACGCTTGTAAGAATGAAAACTGAAGTGTTAATTTTTTCAGTCCTGATGTTGTCCAGCTGAAAGAACTTTCATACTCTTTGACTGACTGTGCAAGGTAACCATTTTTCACTTCAATTTTAGGAGGTTGAAAAAACCCACACAGATCTGCTGCAGCTTCCCAGAGATCTTGACTTTGTTTCCCAGGCAGCAGGGTAGGACATTATTGTTTGTTTTTGTCATGCCTGAATTGCCAACCTCTTTAAAGCCAACAAGGAGCTAAGTCATTTTATGGTCGTGTAATAAGGTCACAGGACGTCTCTGCTGTGGGGGAGAGAGGTTCCCTTCTAACACCAAACAATGTTGAGATTTACAAAACAACTTGGTTAAGAGCTTTTTGTGGAGCTTAGTGTGATATTTTTTTTTTTACATTCAGACGTTCCAGTACTACCTTAGAAGTAAAACTGTGTAAATAGTGAACTCCCTCATTTTTAAGGACCAGATTCTTCTTCCACATACATCTCTTCCCTGAAATTTCTCATATTTGTGAGCCCATCAGGAGGTACATGCGCAGAACTGGTGCAGGGAGGCAATGACGGGTGATTTATTGCAGTGGGGGGGACCTCAAGAGTCCCTGAGTTGAGTACTGGCACAAGTTTCTGATATATCTGGGTAGAAAGAAAAAAATCTGTTTCCGCAGACTTTCTCCCATGTGCCTGAAAGCCTCAGGAGTCTAACACCAGCTTTTTCTGTTTAGCTCAGAATAATGACATGGAGATAGGTTCAATTGCACTAACCAGAATCCACATTTATAACAACAGGATTAACATTTTTTTAATCTTTTTATGAATTCATACATTTCCTTGTAACTAGAAGCAGGGGTAACTTTGAAATCTGGAGATGGATTGATATTTGAGTAGTTGCTAAATAATCTTTTAAAAAAGTATTTTGATTCAATAATGCAACAGAAAATTTTAGTGCTTTTGTAAGTTATCTGTGCAGATTTGTAGTTGGATGTCGTTTTGAAATATCGACGTCTTTTGGGGTTGTGTCATAACAGAAATGCTTCTCTTACCTGAAACTAAATCTTGCTGGTCAGTGATATAAACGTGCTCTTTTTTATATAGTAAAGTATAAATTGCCCTCTAGTTTAGTGAAACTCTCAAACTTACAAAACAGATGTGCTAATCAGCCTGTGGAGAACTGCTGACAATGCAAATCCTGCAAGGGACTCTTCTAATGCTGCTCACAGCTGGATGTACCGTGAAACTCCACATCAGGTTTTGCTGATTCTGCATTTCTTTGTCTGGCACAAAGAGTAGGTCAGAACCGTGGAAGATACCGCTTTGGCAGGGTAACATGTTTGGGTCTCCATGTGAGCTAAATGAACTCTGAGATACAAAACAAAAATCTATGAACAGATTAGGGACAAAAGGTAAGGAAGGAAAAGAACCAGCTAAGTAAGGACAGTACTGGCACAAGGAAGATAAGCAGTGTTGCCTATGAATAAAAATAGGCTAGAAATTTCGGAGAAGTTTGCTGAATACTAAAACAGTGAGGTTCTTCCACAGACTGTCCAGGGAGGCAGTGAGGGCAAAAGCACAGCCGCTTTATTAGGTGAGGGTTTGAGCACATAGAACAGGATTTATATAGAGGAGGACTACCTCCAAAAGCAGTGTCTGAATTGGACGATTAACTCTAGTTCATTTGCAGAGATGATACTGTTTATAATAATCTTTTAACTTAATAAAAACAGAAGTCTCACCCCTTCAATGTACTGTTCCTGTTGTGGACCTTTCAGAATCCACTTTGACGTTATGCGGGCCGAGGCAGGTGCCAATTTGAAGAAACTGTTGGAAATAGAGAAGCGTTTATTTTTGTCGACAGACGATGTAAAAACACAGCACGCAAAATCTGTTCAAGTAGGTAAATGTGAGTGTGACACGCCACCCATCCTTCTTAAATGCTTTACATGACTCCTCGAAGGCGCTGTAATTTGGGCTGCAGATGAGCTCTGTGGGAAAGGGGTCATAACTGCATTCCCCCTGCACCCTGGTGGAAGGAGCATCCCAGATTTTCCTCTGCTTCTGTGGGATCACGATAAAGAAACAGCTGAGGACCAGTCAGTTGTGCGTGGGCAAAAGAAAGGAAGGGTCTAAAAATGAAAAGTAGGATGAAACTCTAAATGTGTACAGTGTGGTACAGAAACGTGTTTTGTCTTGCTGCTCTTTGGGGAGGGGGACGGAAAATGAACAGATTTGCAATATGCTTTTTTTCCCTGCACATATTTCCAAACATCCCAGCTTTTCATGCTCTTAAAACAGGGTCACTTCACTGAAGTTGAAAGGCAGAATCCTGGTGCTGTATGTCCCTTGATCAGTCATCCCAGGTTGTGCCACATCTCCATGTGGTTCTGTGATGAAAGTGGCAATGTAACAGTGAGCTGCTTTGGGCCAAATGAGACCGGGGGAAATGCAGGTAGTTCAGTTAAGAAGAAAATGTCACATGTTGTGAACCAATCTTAACTGTCAGGTTTTTAAAAACTGACTGTTCTGTGTTAACTGGCTTGAGTCTTCTGGGCAGCTCAGAATATGCTAGTTCTTAATACACATGAATTGTGTTGCAAACTGTGTCTCAGGGCAGTCTCGATGCTTCAGAGGACTTGCAGAAGGAGTTTGCCACCATTGAAAAGAAGAAGGAAGAACTTGCTGATTATCTTTGTGAAGACCCCAAAAAATTGTCTTTGGAAGATTTATTTAGCACAATGAAAACCTTCAGAGAGCTCTTCCTCAAGGCCTTACAGGTGGTTTGCATTTGTGACTGTTTAGAAATAGATTGAAAACTACTATTTTATTTTATTTTTTTTTAAAGCAAGCAAGAATTTCTTCTTTCTTCTACTCCAGGTTGGGCTACCTCAACCCTGGCTGCAGAAGTAAATGGAAGTAACTGTTTATTTGCATGCAACTTGCAGCAAGAAGTGAGCATGTGGGCAAATATAAAATGTGTGTTGGTTGTTCGGTTTTGGGTTGGTTTTGTTGTTTTTTTTTTTGCTGGAGAACTAAGAACTCTCTAAGCTGTTGTTCCCACATAAAATTATTAATCTGGCATGTGAAGGAATGAGCAACCTGACATGTTTTATATGTTTTGCCAACAGGTATAAGGTAAATTTTCCAATAGGCAAAGCCTAATTGGAAGATATGTTTACATGCCGGGATTTTATTGTACTAGTTAGTTCAAAACAGTATGTTTTGCATCCCTTACAAAACTCCCAATCTCCCAAGAGATTATATTTGGCACTTTATTATTTTATAAGACTTTACTCCTTGCAATAAGGAGTAATAAAACCACAACTTCACCATAAAAAGTTGTGTAGAGCACCTTCCAATTAGTAAGCCTCCAGTAAACCTCGATTTCACATCCCGTACTACATACTTCACACCTGAACTAATGTACTTCCTCTAGATTTTTCTTAATACCAGTTGAGAATGGATTCACATTTATATATTCTTAACAGCAACATTCACCCGCTCCTGTGCTGACTCCAGGAGAGCCCCAGACTCGATTTGCCTTCTGTAGAGGAATCACCCACATTACAAGTATTGCAAGAATACAGACAATGGTGCTGGGCAATGTCAAGGCCAGAGAGGCTGAAGGAGTGCTTTAGGGCAGATCGTAGTTTCAGATTAAAACAAAGGAGCTTCTGAGGAAGGATTGGAAGGTGAAAGATGAAAAATATATCCTGTAATGTTCCTGTTACCTGCTGCTTCTGTGAGGCAGGGGCTTCAATTTTGCAAGTGCTACAGCTACCCAGGCTCTGAAATGAGACAATCTGGAAAATAAACCCTACAAACCACAGATCCTTTGGCAATACATCTGATCCTTAAAGTTCCTAAAACTCTAGGCAGGAAGGAAAGAGTTAAGAGAGTCAAGAACGTCACGGCTGGGCATCTGTGGGGGGTTGCACTGGAAAATTGCTGTGAAGGGTAAATCCAGCAATTGCAGTTCTTAAGGAACAGTCCCAATAAAGGTTATGTAGTATCCTAGTACGGTTGCAGAAGATTTAAACCACCTTTTTGGCTGTTGCTTGTTCACAGCCAGGCTGGAGCAACTAGAAAAAAGCTGCTTTTTATCTACCCAATGTGTAAACTCCCTTTCATCCTATTTTTGATTCCATTTCTCAGCAGCACCTCACCTCAGAGGTACCACAGCTGTTAGCCACATTGTATGCATCTCTCCCACCTCCACTGCAGACCTGTAATCTCCTCTCCCTTCTTGCCTTGCTTTCTTCCTATCACTGTCATAAAGATACTGTCTGTGCTTGAAACAGCAACATGCTGGAAAGTTGAAAGTTTTAATTTTTAAAGCATCTTTTTGTTCTGTGATTTTGAGTTTTACACTAGAATCACCCCCGTGCATCATCTCTTCCCAGTGCCATTTGACGTAAGCTTTAAGGCTAAGGTGTAACTTTTATTTTGAGATGAGTCTTCTGTGTAAAGCAGGTCTCTGAGCACTAATGATTTTGGTAGTGCTATCTTTCCATTCTCACCTCAAACAAGAAGGGAAATAATTTTGATAAATAGTGATCTTTCACAGTTCCTAAGCTTACCTAGAGAGATTTTGGGTTTGTTCCTTCTTTATTTAAACAAAATCCTTCTTTGTTCCCTGAGGGTTCTTTCTGATGTCTTATCCTTCAAGTAACAAAAACTGAGCTACACAAATGAAATTACTATAAGAAGAATCTGCTCTCTTCCTCTCCATCTCATTGAAGAGGTGAAAATAAAAGGCTTTTCAAACACCTAAATGATCCCCAAAACCATCACAGTGAAAAGGAGTTGGTTTGTCACCAAGGGCTGGTGACTGTTTCACCAATTCTCAAAAAATAAAAGGAGCAGATGGTAGGAGGAAGGAGACAGGGAGAAAATAGCATCCTAGCTCAAAGATAAAAAAGCCAGAATTGGAGATATGCTGAGAACTGAGTTGTAAAATTGCATGGAAAAGAAACACTGTGATTATAGGGGATTGGGAGAAACATTTGATTTCCTATAGCACTTGCAGCTGTTCCAAGAGGGGCGCTCCCAACAAAGAGGCTGTCTAATCTTGGGAAGAGGAGAAAAAATGTTAAACAAAATCTGCTCTAGGAAGTACTCAGTTGATGACAGAGGTCATACAGACAGCTCTGCGCAGGGGTAGTTCCTCTGAGTGCTCCCCTAGGATAACCGTGCTGTAGCAGCTGCTCCTCAGTAGGGTGCATATGGTGTTGGAACAGGATGTGCTTTAGATAGTGTGGGGATAAACAGTTGCCATGGAGCATCTTTTAATTCAAAGATCAAGCAAGTAACGTCCCACAAAGTGCAAATCCAAAGTGACACCCCTCTTCCATTTAATCTCATCCATACAGCTGCTTCTCCATCCAGGAATTGTGAACATTCATTCCTCTGTCTTACTACCACTTCACCTTGTTGGGCTTTCTCGTGTTGAAGAAACTCTGTTAACAGTATGTTTGCATCAAATCGTTATGTGTATTTTCTTTTTAATTTCTCTGAACAATTCAGTTCAGCCTTGCTCAATCCATAAATTTATTCCTAATGTGTTTTGGTTTGTTCTTAGTAACGCATATGCTGCTCAAGTAGCAGGACAGTGTATCCCTGAATTCACCTCCTTTATTTCTTGTGGCATGTTACATAGAGACATTCTCCCAGGGCCCACAGATCTGCAAATCTCTCAACAGCCATAATATCTCAAAGACGTAATGCTAAGACACAGTAGGAATTTATGAGGCAAGCACGCAGGAGGCATACAGTGATGAAAGGCTTTTAGTCTCTCTGTAAGACTTCACCACCCGTACTCGTTCTTTCAGAAGCACCCTCCATTCAGGGCAAATATAGTCTTTTCTTTGTCAAGAGCACAGCATTTTTCTCTCCTTTTTTAGGCATCCAGTGAAGGTCCCCATAACCTTGAACCTATAATTCTCATATATTTCTGAGACTAAGTCTATTAACGTTCACAAGTTTTCTTTATTTCTCTGGAAACTTCTTTGGATGGAAGGATCATAGGCTTTTATTTTCTATAAGGGCTCTAAGAAACTTGTGCATGTTTCCCGGGACTTCTTCAGTCCATCTTATGGAAACAGTGGCAGATGATCCATAGCAATCACCCAAATCTATCACTATAATGGGAAAATGTCTTTTCTGCTGCTAAACTCTGCAAAGGAGACCAGACATGTCTCATCAATAATCCTATCTACACCAAATCATCAACAACTTCCTGGATGCTATTAAAATTTGTAATATGACACAGCAGCTCCCTCCTCTTAACATCATGAATCTCTATGACAGCCGGCCCAGTAATTACTGATCTACCTACATGTAGATTAGCTACTGACTGGCTGCAATCAAAAGCAGATGAGCTTCCAGGTGGTGATGGCAATGTTCTGATGATGACCGCAGCTCTGGAACAAGGACTGCCTAAGTTTTTAAGAAAATGCTTTTTGTCATCTTGATGTTCTGCTACAGTTATCCCTGTTGTTCAGAACTACCCTGTCCGACAGTTGCGCTACTTATCAAACCCCAGAAATATGCTTCCCCTGAGTAAAGGTCTTCCTTTACTAGAAGTAATTGTTCAATTCCATTCTCTTCCTCCATTAACTCTGTGGAAACCAGAGTCCTGCCTGCCTGTGTAAATCCCAACAGGATTTATGCCATCCTGTTAGTTACGTGACTGGTACCAACAGACATCCAGCCTGGACTCCGCCACTGAACACTGGTGCAGAAATACAGCAGCTGCCTGAAGAGAAACTGGGAACTGCTGTTTAACACAGTTGAAGGGTTCCTGAAATTTCTGATAGAAATCCCTGAATACAAACAATATAAAGTCAAGGTTGCTATGGGATAAATCTCTAGAATGCTAATTAAGTTAGACTAATGTTCTGTTTTGTGGACAAAGGGCCTAATTAAGAAGAATGCATTTCAGTCCATAGTCGAATGTTTCAGTTAAAGCTAATGAAATAGTTTGCTGGTAACATCATCACATGGAGGAGGCCGAAGGGACTGACCAGGAATCTCTGTTCTGCTATTCACTCTCAAACCCCAGCAGCTGAGAGTTTTATGTGTGCATAGGGCATATTCAGTTCATTGCAAATTGAGTTTCTTAACCAGCTTTTCCTTCAGTAATTCTTATTTATTTTTTTATTTGTCATTCTGTCTGAATGCAGGAAAATCAAGAAAGGAAGGAGCTAGCTGCAAAGTCTGACAAAAGGAAGAAACAGCTGAAAGGGGAAGATGCGAAGAGGCTAAAGGGAGAGTATGGAAAGAGCAATACATTTAAGAATAATTAATTCTGGTTTTATTAGCCTGTCTTTTGTTAACTAGGAGGAAATTCTCTGTTTAGTTGTAGCTGATTTAGTACAATGAGAGTGATTTAGCCATGGATGATGTAGTTGTCAAGCAGATCGTGTTGTAAGACATCAATTTTCAAGTGCACATGAATGCCTGGAAGAAATCAAGATAGGGATGTTAGAAAAAATATCACTCCAGATGAGCAAGTTACTACTATTTTGCTTAGAGGTGGGTGATATCCTGCTATTACTCTGAATAGTTGTTGGAAGACTTTCAGGGGTACAGGAAGTTGCACACACTTGAACTCCAAGCTGCGCGGCGTCACTGCGGTAGGCAACTCGTGTCACGTGTTACCGTTACCAGAGCCTTTGCTTTTTTCTGATCAGAGGCCCGATTCCTTGCAGCGGTTATGTGTGTGCTTAAAGGAGCGTCTGTGCTTTGCTGAAGAACGGCTGACTGACATAAATGCAGGAAAGCGTTTGTTGTGCTGAGCGCGAAGCGTTTCTAGTGCTAACACTGGCGTGTGTGTATTTTAAAATTTTATTTTGGCAACTACTTTCTTGAAGATTTCTGCCAATAACATTTGGTTATGAGCCTTGATTCTTCAGCGAACCACTGCACAAATGGCCTTAGTAGATTTGAGTGAAGTTTGTGTAAATATGCTAGATGCTCACCCCTTGGAAGACTTGTGGTTTTCCTTGTATCTGGTGTCTAAATAAGTGGCCTTCTTTTACCTCCTCTTTCAGTTACTCATCTTTAGAAATAAATTTTAAAAATACATAAAATTCATTGAAAACTGACCAAAACAAGGTTTTCAATATTGTCTTGACAAACTGTACTGCAAATGTTTTACGTATTTTGCGATCATAACATGCTTAGTGTAAAGCTGCAGATTAAAACAATAAACCTTTTTGCTGTAAATACAGAAAAGTAGCTTCGTAGGTGTGATTCAACCCTGTGAAGAGAAGGAGCACCAGACCAGAAGAACCTTCTGCACTTCCAACATGCAGTTTAGATGGAACTGTTGTTATTTTTGGTCCTTTGTGAGAAGGTAGATTTAATTCTTGGGATGTAAACTTAGAGAGCATTTAGAATCTGAATTATTTTTCAGTACTTATTTTAGAAAACTATGCGCAGCAGTGATGACAATAAGAATCAGGCATTTTTTTAATCTGTTTTAATTGCCATCAGGATATGGTGACATAAATTATAGAGGGTATCAGGATGCTGGAGCTCATCTTAACATTTTTCAGTCTACGTAAAATACCTTTTCTTCTTTTTTTATCATATAATTAGCACATTATGTAATTATGTTCTGTATTTATTTCCTGAACGAGGGAATGAAAAGACAGTAAATCTGTTGAAACCCTATTAGCATGTGCTTACAGGATTATCAAGGCCTGGTTCCACAAAGAATTAAGTACACCTTTAACTTTGCAGGTATCTCCCTTGAAGCCAGCGATATATAGCGCATGGCGTAATCCAGTGCATAAATCTTAAAGGCCCCAATCCTACAGCCTTTGAATCTCTGACCATAACTCCAGTCACGTGCTCTGTCAGTGTCGATATCTGGTTTATCCAGTTGTCTGAGGATCATTTCTCTGCAGTTGACAGATCTGCCACGGACAACACAGAGCAGCAGTCTCTTCAGGCAGGCAATAATCTCGCTCTGCCGAGTTCAAACAGAAGAGGTGAAGGCTCCCAGCACTGATGTATTATTAATAGATTACAAGGGCGGGCTTGCAGCTACTGAAAATTGCAGAGAACCAAGCCGAGTCAGAAATTGTTACCAAAATTCAAATGTACGGCAAATGATTAAGAGAACAGAGCAATATCCTACTTGATTCTATGTATTAAAAACAGCTTTTCCATGAATAAAACTTAAGATACGATTTCCTAAAAAGTTTGGTGACAGGCTGCTTCTGATTACAGACACTCAAACACCTAGGGTGTTTTTTTTTAACTCCTCTGAACGTGTTTACATATGTATTTACATTAAGATTTTTTTTCCAATGCTTTATAATGGATTAAGCAACTATCCTGCTTTATTGTCTTCAGCTTCTCTTGCAGCAGCTTCGTTACGGAGTATTTAAATTCTTCAGGAGAGTTGTAGCAGATGCTTGCAAAGACCAATATTTCAAGCGAAATAACATCATATATATTTGTTATTTCAAGAGAAGTAACCATAGAGGTTTCTTTAGCTAACCAAGTGGAAATATGAGCTGCTTCTAATGGAAATTTGGGGACACAGCTACTAACCACAGTAAGCAACAGAACAAAAACCACTTAAGAACAAAAAGCAAAAATGTTCAGTTGTGGTGAGAATTTATGTACGTGCCTTCAATACCGTAACTGCAGCAGAAAATGAAATGCTCTTAAAAGATGAAGAGCAAGTAAATTTTTATAAAGAGTACAGGAGTTCCACAGCATTACAACCATTATTACA
This sequence comes from Psophia crepitans, assembly GCA_013399095.1. Lineage (NCBI taxonomy): Eukaryota > Metazoa > Chordata > Aves > Gruiformes > Psophiidae > Psophia > Psophia crepitans. The sequence goes on along the minus strand of VWZZ01003700.1, from coordinate 184,985 downwards.
TATAAAAACCAACTGCAAAAGCAGACCCCCAGTCCAACTTCTTATGTTGGTATATTCAGCATCAAATACAAGCACTTTTCTCCAGCAAAATTCTTACTGTCTCTGCTTGCATGGGACTTACTCAAGCGGCTGTAAGAAACTGATACAAAATGTCATCGGCATAAATTGGTCTTGCAATAGTAAAAGCATCAAGTCTTTAAGAACTGGGGAAATAAGTAAATGTTCTGCTGCTAAAAGCTTAGTGCTTAGTGGGTTACTGTTGTAATGCTTGGATCTGCTTTTTTAAAGCATGTGATGATTTAAAAACTGGGTATTAAGGACAAGTCCAACTTTCAACGTAGAGTTTACTTACAACTGCATTGTACTCAAGTATGTATTTGTGATCCAGGATGCATTTCACTTTTGTATATGTTCATTTCAGTAAACAGAGCTGAACAAATACACCTGAATCTGTGAGGCTTAGTAGTTGTGGGTTTAAATCACAAACTAGCAAATGAGATCTGAGCAACTGTGGGAATTACAGGGAGTGCTGCGAGCGACCTTGAATGAGGGAGTAAGTGATAAAGCAAGCGCACAGAAAGGAAGCAGCTAATGAGACAAAAATAGTTTGGAACGCAGATGTAGGAATGAAGATAGAAGATGCGTGTTTTGCTTAACAGCACCAATTAGAAGCTTAGCCGCGGCGTGTGAACAGCAAGCGTTAGCCAATTCATGAACAAGCTAGAGCGTGTGGACAGCTAATGAATCTATATAAGCACAAACTTGTAAGCAATAAAGGTCTTGCTTTGGTTTTACCAGCGCCAGAAGTCCGTGAATCAATCCCTACAAATGGCGCCCAATGTGGGGCAGGATTAAAAGCATGGAACGTACGTCGGTAGGGACTCCAGCTGGACGAATACATCGGCGGAGGAGCTGAACAACCCGGGTCTCGATCACCAAATTAAGGTGAGCAGCTGGAGCATTTTTAAAATGGGGGCACGCATGTCTGTAGAAGAAGCGTCCATTTTGCGGCTGTTATTGCAATTGCTAGCTAAGCGGGGAATCAAATATGAGAAACAGACTATGAAAATGTTGCTAGTGTGGCTCAAGGCGCACGGGGCACCTATAGAATTGCATGAAGTATTTGATGTTGGCAATTGGGAAAAAGCCGGCACATTAATCCAGGAAGCAGCCTCGCGAGGTGACCTTACGGCAGCCCAAATTACGACCACTTGGCGTGTAGTGACAGATACTTTATGCCAGATTAAGGCAGATAAAAAAGCTGCTGCTGCCACCGCAAGTGCTATAGCCCCCCCTCCCAGACCTCTTCCAAAAAGACAGCAGAGGATGAAGAGGGAGAAAAGACTACTCCTATTGTCAGGCCTAAAATCCAAGAACCACAGACTTCCCTAATATCTCCAAAGAGTGAATGATGTNCTCTGGATGTGTCTGGAGAACTGCCTGATTTCACGCAAGCATCTATTGCCACCCCCCACCCCTGCCCGCCCCCTCCCCGTGTCAGCGCTGGTCCCGCCGAAAGAGACGGCATCGGACAGCATGGACTTTGATCCTGAAGATCGGGGGGCATGGCTAAGGGAGGAGGCGATTAAAACAGGCGACCTTAAGGCTGTGAATTGGGCCTTTCCTGAACTGGTAGGGGATCAGGGATCAAATGCGTGGCAGCTATTCCAGTGGGACTTAATCAAGGAGTTGCGGAAAACTGTTGTGAGCTATGGCCTTTCTGCCCCCTTTTCGCAGAGTCTGTTGGAAAATGTTATTACAGGACAATTGCTTCCTCCTTACGAGATACACCAATTAGCCGCTATGATTTTAACACCAACCCAGGAACTGTTATTTTTACAACGCTGGCAGGATTTGTGTGCCCGGGAAGCATTGCGAATTTAGACAAGCAGCCGAATGACCCCGCTGCCTGGCGCAGGCTTACCCCAGCTGCTAGGGCAGCCGCCGGTAGACGATCCGCGATTGCAGGCACGACTTGACCCTGCGATTTTGCGTTTGGCTGCTCAATTAGTTCATCAAGCCATAATTAAGGTACCAGAGATGGGGAAAACTGAAAAATCGTTTACCCGTATCCTGCAACAAACGAACGAGCCCTACATGCAATTTATCAATCGTTTGAGAGATGTTCTCAATAAACAGATTAATAACGGTGAGGCAAAGGAAATCTTATTACTTAAGTTAGCGGTTGAAAACGCTAATGTGGACTGCAAACAGATATTACAAACCTTACCACAAGGGGCCGGCCTAATACAGATGATAGGGGCCTGCAATGGCGTTGGCTCTATTGCCCACCGAACTGAAGCCCTTGCCAGGGCCTTTGTGGCAGCAGTGAATGTCACACACAGCAAGTGCTTTTGTTGTGGAGCAAGCGGCCATTTTAGACAACAATGTCCAATGAAACCTGAGCGAAGCGCTAATGCGCTGGTGCCACACCCTTGTCCGCGCTGCCATAAAGGCCAGCACTTTGCAATTCAATGTCATTCTAAACTTGACAAAGATGGGAACCCGCTACCATCCAAGCCGGGAAATGGATGGCGCAGTGCGCCGTGGGGGCGTGTTCCGACACAAGTACCATCACCCGCAACACCAGGAAATACGTCTCAGCCGAGCCGCAATCCCTCGTCCATATGGATAACCTCTGTACCAGCACCTCAGGGAGTGCCGGAGCGGATGTCACCACAGTAACAGAGACTGTGCTGTTAGACCAGAAGGTTGCTAAAATTCCATTGAACGTCACAGGCCCGCTAGGCGGCAATCTGAGTGCTCTTCTGGTAGGGCGCTCCAGCACCACCCTACAAGGACTGTTTGTATTGCCTGGTGTTATTGATGCCGATTATAATGGACAACTACATGCACTGGCTTGGAGACCCTCACCACCAGTGACCATACCAGCTGGAAGCCAGATAGCCCAGCTGGTCCCATTCAAAGCCTGTGTTCCTAAGGCATCCAACGCCGCATGAGGGACTTCTGCATTTGGATCAACTGGACCGCCTGAACTCTACTGGACTTCACAGATCACTAGCGAACGCCCGACCATCAGGGTTACCCTCGTACAAAAGCAAGCCAAACTGTCCCAAGTTACACTTTCTGCCCTTGTGGATACCGGAGCTGATGTTACTGTTATATCACATCGTTTTTGGCCTTCCAGTTGGCCCACTACGGCAATACATGGTGGCCTTGTTGGTATCGGCAGTCTTTCTATGTCACAACAAAGTGCCAACCTGATAGAGGTATGGACAGCCAACGGACAGTGTGCCAATATGTGACCATAGGTAGCATTCACGCCGATCAATCTATTAGGGCGAGATGTCTTGTCGGCTCTGTCGGTGACGCTTGCCACAGCTACGTTGTCTTTTCCACAGAGGCCATTGGAGAGTGGCCAACACTCCGCCTCACATGGCTGACCGATAAGCCTGTGTGGGTGGACCAATGGCCTCTCGTCAAAGAGAAGGCCGCAGCACTACAAAAGTTAGTAGCAGAACAATTAGCACAAGGACATATTGTTCTGACAACTACCCCATGGAACACCCCAGTGTTTGTCATTAAAAAGAAAAGTGGGAAGTGGCATCTGCTACAGGACCTGCGACGAATCAATGCAGTAATCAAGGACATGGGTGCACTGCAACCTGGCATGCCATCTCCTGCAATGATCCCCGCGAATTGGAATATTACTGTCATCAATCTAAAGAACTGCTTTTTTACCATACCTTTAGTAACAGAAGATGCATTTTGATTCGCCTTTTCAGTGCCCACAGAGAACTGCAGGGAACCTGTGCAAAGATATCATCGNCACGGGCCCCGCTGGGTTCCAGCTCGGTGCGTGCGGCCAGCGCTCACAAAGCCGCCGGCGTCAGACAAGCGACAGACAACCACAAAAGACCCTGAAGCGCCTGTTGAAGCATCAGAAGACATTTTGAGTAATAACACACTGTTTGATGGGAAGTGATTCGCTTGAGACTGTAAGGAGTTGTGTATCAGGCCTCGCTAGGCCGCAGCTGTCTATATGGTTAGTTTGTAAGTGCTGTTGTGGATATATTATTGCACGTTGTATATTTTATAAATCATATTTGATTTATTTTAATGGTAACCAATGCATTCACCTGAATCATACCTTAACACCTTTGTATATTCGCTGTAAAAGAGTCAATACTGCAAGTGAGATCTATTTAATTTGCTAATTTTGTTGTAGTATAGACTGGTATATAAGATGGAGGTGATAACCATCTGTTTAAGCTTGATTGGGTGTATACACGCAATATGGGTGCCACCACAACCAAAAATGAATGTATGGGTCACGTTAGCAAATCTAATAGGGCAAGATTCAATTTGCCTGTCTATTGCATCTCCAGGGAACCCCTTTTCAACATGTCTTGTCGGAGTCCCCGCAGATACCTGGCCCAACACTTCCCAGTCCCAGTTTCAATGCCTGTGTCAACAGCTGGGACGGGTGGAGTGCTCATTTACCCCAATTACCACATGAGCTGCAAGAAGATCGAGGAACAGGAGAATGAGGAGGCGAGTGACAGACCTTTGGTGGGGTGTCTAAGGCGAGTCGGTCATCCCTGCGCCTCAAGACCTCCTCTGTCAAGAAGGAAAGAAGGGTCATTGTCGTCTGCGACTCCCTTCTGAGGGGAACGGAGGGCCCCATATGCCGGCCAGACCCTACCCGTAGGGAAGTCTGCTGCCTCCCTGGGGCCCGGGTCAGGGACATCACCAGAAAGCTACCTGACCTGGTTCGCCCCTCTGATTACTATCCCCTGCTGATAGTTCAGGCTGTCAGCGATGAAATTGCTGAGAAGAGCCTGAAATCTATCAAAAGGGACTTCAGGGGATTGGGGCAGTTAGTGGATGGAGTAGGTGTTCGGGTGGTGTTCTCTTCTATCCCTACAGTGGCAGGGAGGGACACTGAGAGGACCCAAAAAACGCAGCTGATTAATACGTGGCTGAGAGGCTGGTGCCATCGTAGGAACTTTGGGTTTTTTGACCATGAGGCGG
>VWZZ01003700.1:127077-170258 GCA_013399095.1 Psophia crepitans | reverse complement strand
GAGCAGGGGCTGGGCTTGGCGCCGGCGTGAGGCAGAGCGAGGCGGCGGCTCCAGCTCCAGCCACAGCCACCCTCCCTCCCACTCACCGACCATGTCGGGCACTCGAGCGTCCAACGACCGCAGCAGCCACCCCGGCGGCGGGCTGAAGCGGGCGCGCAGCGAGCCGGGCGGTAACAAAGTGACTGTGGTGCTGGGGGCGCAGTGGGGGGACGAAGGCAAGGGCAAGGTGGTGGACCTGCTGGCCACCGAGTCGGACGTTGTGTGCCGGTGCCAGGTGGGTGCCGGGCCGGGCCGGCTCTGCCCTGCCCGTCGCTTTCCCGCCCTGCGTTTCGTGCTCTCCTCGGCCCCCGCTTTTCCCTCGGCGCCCTCCTTCCCCCGCGGGCTCCCTCCCTGCCCCCTGCTCCTCTCCTTTTTCTCCCCCCAGGCNTTACTCCTCCTCCTCGTGCCCTCTCCCTGCAGCGAGCGGCAGGACGCGAATGCGCCCCGGCGGGCAGCCATGTGCGCCCCACACCTCCCCCCCACCTTCCCCGCCTGCGCCTCAAAATGCCACTCGGAAAGAAAAAGCCCTGAACTATAAATATAAATAGCTGACCCTTCACGATAAGCGACATGAGATCCCGAGGTGCCGGCCGGCGAGCGGGGGGGACGAGGGCCGTTTGCTTGGGGAGGGCAGGGCAGTGCCGCCGGGGGCTGCGGCCCGGGGAGGGCGGGGGGCCGCAGGGCCGCGCTCCGGCCGCTTCCCCGCGGCGGGTTGCCGTGGGAAGCCGAGCCCCAGGGCCCGGGGTGGGGTGAGTTCCTTGCGCGGTTGTAACGCTNGGGGTGGTGTCTCCAGGCTCGTTGCTTTTCCGGGGAAAAAACCCAAACCGTTACGAGCCGGCTTGCAGGGCACCCGCTGATAAACCTCACGAGTGGTCCTAAGTTGGACTGCAGGGGCTCCTGCGGGTGGGCAGGTTGTGTTCGCTGCAAAGCGCCTGGAAGTTTATTCTGAAAGTATTTCAGCGTGAGTAAAGTGGGAAAAAAAAAACAAGTTATGTAAAAGTACAGGATTTAAACAGTTTGATGAAAACAGGAAACACCTTATGTGGCTTGGGTTATATGTGTTTTTGAATTGAATATAACACAGAGATTCTTAAAACGATGTATTTGCCCAGTACAAACCGCAGTAGACACAAAGGTGATCCCAAATAATAGTAATAACTCTTAAGAACTGTTTTCAAATTATGAACATACTAGACCGATACAGCTAACGATCTGTTCAGTTGTCCCTGTAAAGTGCATTAATAAGCAGTCAGCTTAATCCACCTCAGCTGGTATGTACCATAACATTTATTCTGCTTTAAAATGCATGATAGCTGCTGAAAAGCTACAGATACCCTTGAATCTGAGATCATAAATCCAAGGACGTTTGTGTCATTAAGTATGTTATGTAAATAAATGCTGTCACGCGAGTTAAATATTTAGAAGATGGAGGAAGTATTTTCAATTGGAAAGTTAAGCTCCCAAGATCTTGAATCACCCTGGGGAGAAGTTTCCCTGCAAAAGTTAGCTGATGAATATGCATTACCAGGAGTATGGCTACTTTTCCATCTCTATTTCCCCCTTCCTCCTCACTAACGTGTCACTAGGAATTTAAACACAGGTTTCATAATTGCTCTGATGAGAAAACAAAATTGAAAAGTTCTAGCTGAGGAGGAGCAATTCAATTAGGTGCCAAACAAGGCTTTCTCACGGGCTTCCTGTTATTACTGCAAGAAGTCTTGGTTCTTTTTAGATGCACTATTGAGGGATGCCCTGAGGCTGCTTTCAAGATGGATTTACTGTCTATCTGGAGAACTAATTTGCAAGCATGGCCCCCAGGTGCAGCCTTAGAATACCCTTTGAAGGACAGAGGACTCTGCATGCCAGAAGGGTTAGTGTGCTAACAACAGGCGAGATGGCTTAGATGGTCTAACATGCTGGTGGGCACATCTACGTCGTCTTTCTGTAGCCTTACAAAGAGACTGGGATGGATGGATGGAAGGCAGGTCAATCTAGAGGAGCTCTGGACTCACTTAACAATGGTGTTCACTGATAAACACATACACAGGCATGCCCTGTATGTAAGAGACTGCAATAAGATCAGTGATGCACTGATGCAATCCTCAGGATTAGAGTCTAGGGAAGAAGGCAAAACATTCCATAAAATGAGAAAATAGAAGTAATAATTTACTTTTTAGTAGCAAAAATGATACAATTCGAGTGAAAAGTGAGTTAAAAATATTTAAGTGCGGTTTTTTGCAGATCTGGCAGTTTGAGGATTTTTTTTAAAAGGTGCCATTTTAATAGCGTAGTATTTCATACTTTCAAAGCCAGTCATGCATGTAGGTAGTAGTGGATGATTTTTGCCTTCCTTAGAACTCGGATGGGAATGTTTAGTACAGATACGCATGTGTGTAAGCATATGAGCAGTGCTAACTAGAGCTCTGAGTGTGATAGTGGTAGGTGATTAACTTATAGGCCTAATCAGTTTGAGAGAGACTTTATTAATGGCATGTACTGCCATAAAAAACCTCAGCATGTGGACCAGATTCTTGCTTGCTTCGTGTTCCTCGTAGAAACTAAGAAAAACTTTCAGTGCAATTGCACTTGTGTATTTACTTAGACACACTGAAGGTCTCCCTCATTAGATGCTTTAGAAAACGTGTCAGAAAAAGGTCCTTCAGGATTTTTCCTTATGTCCTGTCTGCTCTGTGTTCTGAGACATTGAAGGAAACGGTGTTCAACAGCTTGTTTTAGTCCTCAGTGAAATGAAAGGAGGGAAAGCTAGCATATAAATGACCAAAAGAGGGATGTTTACATCTTTTAAAACAATGTCTCAATGAGATTAATTCTTCATCACAGTAGGGTACTCTTTGATCTAACTTTTTTAAAGCTTCCCCCCCATTTCTGAGGAATTCAGAGTCAAATTTGAGTTTGAAGAGCTTTCTCAAAATAGTAGTTCCCTAATACTTCTGTGGAAGGAAATAATTTTCATTAAACACTTCTCAAGTATTTTTAGCGTGTTGATTTTGTGAGAAAAATCTGTGACAGCTAGATTGCTGCAGTGGAAAAGAAATGGTATTTCCTGGAACACTGGAAGGAAACGCAAGCAGGCAAATGGGAATAGGGGTTCCTTTACAGCTACAAAGGAAGCTTCAAAACATGTTAAGAAAATCCTACATTAAAATTCTCACCTCTTTAATTTTCCTGAATTTTCAGGATTTAATTTCACATGAATTGAAGAGTCAATTTGTTGATCATGTTGCTTCTGTCTTTCTTAGTACTTAGGTGATCTACAGTCTAAGTACAAATGAATTGTGCTACACAGCATAGTTCATTTCATTTTTCACATTAGCAGCACTGAAATAATAATTTTCAAATAACTTGAATATGAAATCTTAGTTCACCTGAAGTAGTTGTTTTCATTTCACTGTATACTTGACACATTCTTTGGGAAAGAGGATGTTTCAATAACTGTAAAAGATCTCTGGATATTCTCGTAGATGGTGCTGAACAAAACTTTTCACAGGCTTTCATTGAAATAGCAGATACATGGGCACACATACCTGTATAAACAAGCAGAAAAGATACTTCTAAATAAATGAATATCAGCAGGCAGTTTAGGGCTGTTAAAGAACTGAGTAGGTTTGTCTGTTTGGGTTAGTAATGGAGATAGTTTTTCCTCTAAATTGCTCTTTCAGCAAGCAAAAGCATTCAGAAACAGAATGGTAGAAGCTGATAATTTTTTCTTATTGTGGCCTCCTGGGGCATAGAACTGACATGTTATGCTGCACAATAGTTTTAATCCCTGGTATTTTCAGGGAAGGGTATAATCAAAGAGTTCAATTGCAAATGTTTCATTTTGATGTTTCCTTTAAAAACAGGTTTTGTGCATTTGTTTAAAGCTTTTACCTGATAGAATATCAGACATGGGAAGTTCACTTTTTACCTAGTCTCTTCTCATGATATCATAGAACAAAAAGCCCTAAAGTAAGCTTAAGTAATTTGAATACATATACTAATGAAGGGAGGTTTGCCGTTGTTCAAAACGTGGCTTCAGTGGCAGCTCTCATACCAAGCTGTACTTTTCTCACATCACCTCATGTGTTGTTGTGTGGCTGTCTTCAAAACTAGAGCTCGTGGCTGGTTTTAATTAGATAACCGTCCTTGGAGATGTTCAAAAAGCATGTAGATGTGGCACTTCAAGACGTGGTTTATGTTGGGTTGGAAGTTGGACTTGGTGATCTTTGAGTTCTTTTCCAACCTTAAAGATTCTATGAGTCTGTAATTTTTCGGATCTTGTTTGGAGCATGATCAAACAAATAGCCAACTGTCACAACTGCCAAGGTGATGTGCCTCCAGGAGCGCTATTTAAACCGGATCTGTTCCCAGAAAGTCCCATATAGAACTGCTGTAATAAGGGCACAGTTAGCTGAGGACAGCTGGTGGTCATACAGTTCTAGCCATTTCCTTAAGCTGAGACTATGTAAGCTCCACTCGTAATAATAACTTTTCACTGAACATACTTACTGCACGGTCCTGTATGGGTGTGAATGGAAAAGGAGATAGTGTGCACTGTCATATATGACAGGAGAAATACCATACATTTTGGCCTATAATGGTAAATTACTCATGGGACACTTTCTCTTTTATAATTTAAGTGTGTGCCAAGAATGCCTAGAAATTCCTAGGAATTCTCTGTTGTAATAGAGACTAAACAGTTCTGCCTTTCCTGATGAAGTTTTCTTGTGCAATAAATTATTTTTCAACAAAATATCCAAAAGCGCTGTAGGAAAATGCCCCGTAAACAATTCGATAAAAAATCTGAAGGGCAGGAAAAAGACTTTTCCAAAAGCTCAGTGTGAAAGATACAAAAAATGTTGCTAGTAAATTAGTGGAGCCTCTGTGATAGTAGCCATTACCTGCAGTGGGTTTGATCTCAGTTACTGAATAGCTTGGTATAACAGTGGCACAAATGCATGTCTTGTCTTTGCTTCATACCAAAACCAATTCAACAGCAGGGACTACTCCAAGACAGTTTAGGAAATTTTTTTGAGCCCTCGTTTGGCACTGCTGTTCCAGTGCTGCCCATGCCAGCGCTGGATGTGTCAGACCTGTGACACTTCTAGCATCTGGAAGTCTGGGAACAATCTCCCTGATGTTACCAGCATTCCCTTAAGAACTGGTATTGAAGAAACACCAAATTGTAAGAATTTGATTGCAATAAGAGCTGTGACTAGATTTCTAAAGCTTCTATTAATGTGCTTGTATTTTTCACTAAATATGCAGTCACTTTTTAAAACATTTCCTCTACCCAAATCAACATGCTTTCAAGTTAAGAATTGCTTTGGCTTTAAAACGGGATCATCTGATCTTTTGAGACAGAAAGATGAAAATTATTCTTGGTATTAATACCAAAGAAAAGCTGAGGAGGTTGAAAAAGGTACCAGAAAAACTTGTTGTTAAGGTTTTTTGTGATTTAGTAGTTCATTCATTTGGACCAAAGAGATTTAACCAAGTCATACAGCAAGGACGTTGGGTGACTAGTTTTCTCAATGTAGTGGATGTTTACAAAATAAGATTGAGAGGGGCTAGCCAGTAAGAAAAGCCTAGAAAGGTTTTGGGGTTGAGATACCATTGTAACATTGGAGAACAATCTAAGAAGAGGTGAAAGAATACGGATAACGTGCATATTATTGCCAGTTTCCTTATTTCCCTGTTCTAGTGATTTCATTAATAGAAAGTAAATACCATATATATATGTATATATATGAAATGGTACTTAGAGGAATGTGAAGGAATATACTGCGGGCAAGTGATCGAATACTAAAACCCGAATGTGGCAGAAATGCCAGACAAGAAGTTTTTCCTCGGTGGTTTAGGTGCGAGACGGGGCAGTTTCCTTTATTCCTCTGTTGCATTGCTGACATGGCAGGGCAAAGCAGCCATGTGGTGTTGTGACTGTCCCTATTGATTGTGGGCTCTTGGAACTGTCTGCAGCAGGGATTAAATTAGGGCAGTTTTACGTGATGATTGGGTGGAGTTAGAGGCTCGTTGGCTACTGTTTTTCTCTGTGTGTATCTTACCGTGTGTTTCTCTCCTTTCACTGAGATTTCACCCTGATATCTAGTATAATTTCTCCCTATGGGATAAAATAGCATCGATCTCTTAGTGATTTAGTGCTTGGTGATCTTCAGTGACGAGGTTGACCTTGAAGTCAGGAGTGTGCAGTAACTACAGTTGGGTTTGATTTCTCTAGTGTTTGGGAAGGTTGATAATCCCCATTTGCATGTACATGTACATTCATACCTGCATAATGCTTTCTAAATTATTTTTTGCAAGATTCCCTGCAAAAAAGCAAGTAGGTTTATTTTGCTGTTCAACACAGGAGAGGGTTCATTAGCTGTGAGTATGGGTTTCCTTAGCTCCAATGAAGAAGTCGACCCTTTCAAAATGGAAACTTTTTGTGACAATCTGTCATTTGTAAGGTATTTGATCCAAAATTTACTTTTCCTTTTGCTTATACATACTTACCTGCTACATTATATAATTTTAGGCTTTAAAACAACATGGTGACACTGCTATTTTAAACTAGCCTCTCCTTTGGGCATCAGCGAGATGATCTCAGGACCACCAGGATTATAAATACTGTATGAGAAGGTCAGGTTTAAGGTTTCCAAATCTCCATAAGAAAGCAAGCTTAATTTTCAGTCCCCTTTATGAAGCCTGATAAATTTATTCTCTACAAGCATCAAAAGAAAGCAGCTGAAAATTAAGCTGAAATGACATCTGTTCTATTTCATTCCTGTTGTAACTCACTAGCTGTTGTTATTTGTTTACAGATATAAGAAAAGTTGAGTTCATATCCTCAGATCAGATTACTTCCCACAGGGACATGACTGCACTTCTTCAGAAGGGAAGACTAAAGATGAGCAAACATGTCTAGGTTTTTCATGTTTGATTTCCTTTATTTTAGGATTCTGCTAACATTGGTCAGAATTCTTTTTTCCGCTATAGCATTTTCTATCTGTATACCTTGAATTTGTTATTTTCTTTACATCTTTTGGTGAAGTTAGGGGTGTGTTTTGTTGTAGTGGTCTGTTGTGGTAGATTGTTTTTAACGTGGCCCAACAAAACTTTTAAATTCTGTTTGAGAGAAAATAGAGTTTGAGTGTCTAGTTTGACCACACTCACTGCTGTTTAAAACCTGGGTTGAAGTAGACCTGGCTTTTCCAGTTGCATTTTTCAGACACTTAGGAAGACCAAGGTATCCATATAAGTTAGGGTCACTATTTATTAGTAGTAAAGAAACATACTACATTATAAGTGCAAAATATGATACTGGATTTTGGATCCTTCCACTAGAAATATTTTATATGTTTTTTTAAAAGATCAAAAATTTTGCTCAGCTCGAGAGTGTTTGTGTCTATAATCTTCTAATTATGTCATCAGGCTTTAGAAGATCTCCTTCCATGGGAATTCAGGAGTTCTTGAATAGATCAGTATTCTAATTGGGAAGGTGGGATCCCGTGGATTTTGTTCATTCTGTGAGACAGTGAGAAAGGACACAGCAGGAGCACACTTGAACAAATACAGGAATCAGATGTAGCAGTTCTGTGCAGAGCTGTTCTTACTTGAAGCCGTCACTGCAAACGTATTCTTTGGGAAGAGGAGCAAGGCAAACTAGATTTGGCTGAAAAACACTTACAATCCACTTCTTGGAACTGTGTTGGGGTGAACCGGGTGCTATGAGATGACAGTTTAACTGTAAAAAAATTAGGAAGAAAAAAAAACTTCTAGTAGACAAAACTATAACAAGCACCTGTGGCAGCACCCTACCAGCCAGAAAGTACAGCACTCAGTCATCTGACAAAAGCTTTCACACATTGTGTCTAAGGGTCTGAGTGTTCAAACCACTTAATGCATTATTACATTTGTTTGTGTATGGGATTTTAAAAAAAAAGATACTCTAAACTCATTTGCAGTGGTGTAAATCAAGGTAACTGCCATGAAAGGCAGTGGATGTATATTATTATAAAGTTCATGTCAGAGCCAGTTATGCTGGTAACACTAGCTACATGTATTCAAGTTAGTTCCATGCAGTTGCTAATGTCAGTTAGGAATAGCCATTGTCAATTAAATTGTAAGGAGAAAGAAGGAAACTTATATAACAGTTTCTGTTTATTCAGAATCACATATGAAATACTATAAATGGGAGAAAATTACTCAATCTGAATAAGAAAACTGAAGTACTTTATAATCTGTTTTATAGCATGATGAGGGGTATCTGGCCTGTAGATGCAGCTGAATTTAAGAAAACATTGATTTTGCTTCATCAGTGCATGGAATTAGTAGAACTGGGACTCTTAAAATGAAAAGAGGTAGACAGGAATCGTAGCATTTTTTTTCAGATGCATCTTCCCAGACTGGCTGTTTGTAGCTGGTATTCCAATTCGTAGATTATAAATTCATAGATTATAATGCCAGAGGGGACCGTCTTATAATCTTGTCAGAGCGACAAGGACAGAGTTTTCCAGTAGCTGTTGCACCACTGCCAAAAGGAGAGGTAATACAATCTCTCTGCTCCTACTTGGTATTCTCATTTATACACGCGAGCTTCGCCGTAGGCATCAGCCAGTACTGAAACTGTTCAGACGCCTCCTAGCACAGATTCCTTCCTTCCAAAGTTTGGCTTCCTTTGTTTCTAATTCATTTATTCTAAACCTGGTCATGACATTTTATGCGTTCACTGCATGTACCAATTAGTGAAAGAGCTCAGACTGCTGCGTGCTGCCGGTGCACCGCTCAAATGATAGTTGTGTTGGCTGCAGGTCTTCAATGACTAGTTTCTGGTTTTCCCCATTGCACGGGTTAACGTTGCGAACTGGAAGAGCGCAAGAACTGATCGCTGTGGGACCAGTCAGAAACATACCTCTAGTTCATCCTCTACTTACAGTTTGAAGCTATTATCAGATTTTAAGGCATTTCATATGTGCTCTGCTGATACACTCCTCCCACTTATGCAGAATGCAGTCTCCTGCACACTGCCTGGCTGGCAGGAGCAGGCAGAAACACATCTGAGCATGAGGACACATTTCATTTTTACTCAGACGTGGATCATGAGGTTAGCTGGGAGCAAGGATTTCCTGCTGCAAGTACTGAACAGCCTCACTGCTGCTCTGGATAGCATTTCTATTTCTACCTTGGGATATTTCAACTGCAGAGAACAGGAGGGATAATTTTTAAAAAAAGAATACAGAACAAAACATCAGCCTTGAAGTGGCTGAGCACTTTGGAAAGCTGATTTATTTTTTTTAAGTTCTGCTAACAACATAAAAGGCTACATGTTCTCCTCTGCCCACTGGTTCATAATAATTATTAATTCCCTGGGGGACAGTATTTGTATACAAGCATACAGTTGTTAACACTGATAAAATGGAATAGCTTCTCAGTTCAGTGTATTGATGCAGTGTTTATGTTCACATACTGTAGAATGGTAATCAAAGTACATTAGTGTAAGACTCCAATATCAGAAATAGATTAGCACATAAAAAACTTGGAAAAATATTTTCTTTTTAAATAATGTACTGGAAAAAACAAACCCAGATGTCTTATGAGGCCCCTTAAGTTCCTTTAGCTCCTTTTGATACTGGGACAGCATGTAACTTTACACTTTGATCATTAGAAGTCTGACAGTATAGATTAAAATCTTTCCAAGAAAAAAACCCCCATTTTTATTTGAGTCCAACTTAAATGTCCTTTAAAAATAATTAAAAAAAAACCCAGCCTCAACATACTATTCTGATTGCTCTGAAAATAATGCCTAGTACATTTCCTGTTGTTTAACTCTTGAAAATAACATGTTACAACTCTTTCCATTAATTTATGGTCTGCTTTCTAAACTGGAATGGCAGGCATTTTTAGGTTGTTGAATTTAAACCACATTGCCAGTGGTCTGCTAGACTTTAGAAAAAAGGAGGTATAGCTTGCCGCACCACAAGGTGATAGAGCATGCCTTAGGCAAAATATATCGAAATTACACATATTTAATGTTGTTAGTAGAACTTCAACTTCTAGTGCTTTCAGAGTTAATAAAAACTGATTTGTTAAGCAATGTAGGTACCTTCAAAAGGCCGAGTACTGATTTTTCCACTGCAGGCTATGAATGACTTCATTGAAAGTTACTTTTTCTTAGGTGCCTGATTTAAATGTGAAGAACTTTAACACCTACCAAATCCTGTTAGAAACAAGCATTCTGCTGCTCTGAAACTTTAATATAGCTGATATGAAGAACAACAGCCGTGGCTGCACTGTCAGAAAGTGTTGCTGTATCCAGGCAGTGCCTCAAAGAATTTTTGTGGGTTCTCTGGAGATGAGCTTCCTAAATGATATTTAGGTCTTTTATACCTATCATGTTGGTTTTGACATGCTTAGTACTTTGTAGTTATCAAGTCCCACTTCATTGCTGCAGCTGGCTGTAATTGATAGCCTGAATCACCTGCAGGTAGGTTACCTGCATTTGGTACAGGAGTCACTAGAGATTAAAGTGGTTCAACGGAAGGAACACAAGTGCTCCTGAACATGTTGGAATCACTGCAGGAGCAGCAAGGGAGGCTTCACATTGAAGTGGATACTAATGTTCAAGACTGCTGTCATCCCAGTTGCTCTGTGAGCCCTTTGGAGCTTCAGCAGCATACCTAATGGTTCCTTCTTGGGAACAGAACTTCTCACACCACAGTAGTATAATGGGAATGCCCAGGTTTCCTGGATTTTGGAAGCAGAATGCTAATTGTTATTTCTGGTCATACCATTGTTTTGCAATACAGGTGATGCCAAAATGGCACCGGTGATTAATGTGTCAGAAGTTGTTGCCTTAACATTTCCTTTGTTGGAGAATTTTTTGAAGAACCACGAATGAAAGCAGATACCATCTCTAGAGACCTAGAAAAGGAAAGTGCAAATGATGAAAAATAGCATGCAGATCAGCGGTGCACAGCAGAGATATTTTGAGCTGTGTCTGGACATTAAGTGGAAGCTCATCATGCAGAGCTAGATTTGAAGCAAGGAGCAAGAGAGACACCAAAGATCTCGGTCCATCCTGAAGGTCCAGCGGATACCATCACTAGTTGTATTGGTGTTGATGGCACTTCAATGTAACACCATTTGAGGAGAAGGGAGCTTACATGGTTGCAGTGTACCAGGTAGTTCTCTGCACCTTCAGTCATGTAATCTTCGGATTAAGCCCATGCAAGCTTTTAGGTTCTCCTTATACTTCATTAGCAAAATAAATGGCTCACAGATACTGTATTGACTCTCAGAACTCATGTAAAATTAGGAAAGGAGCAAATGTCTTTAATATCTGAGCTATTAAACTGCCAATATGCTGTTAGAATATCAATGAAACTGAACATGAGAAATTACTGAGATGACCAGGTAATAAAGAGAAAATATCTCATCAGACTAGCAGTGTGTTTTCAGGTTTGGTCATGTCTCTTGGGCAATTCAGTGCTCTGCTACTGCTTTAATTGTATTTGTAAAAAATTGAGCTGTAAAAATATACTCAGAAGACACTTGTTTAGGAAATGCAGACCAATATGAGCAGTGCACAAAAATACCTCCAGAGCTGTCAACGCTTGCTTTAAATTAGAGAAGTGCTGTTTTACAAGGTCTGTCACTGAATTCTTGATTTATATTACCTGTCCAGGGGGACTGAAAGCGGTTTCAGAGATTTTGGCAGTTAAAGGGCATATCATACCTGCTTATGTTTCTGTGCTTCGGCACTTGTTTACGTATGCCAGCATTCACAGCTGATTGATTAATGTCCATCTTCAAGCATTTGCTAAAGAGACAGCATATGTCAGGGTATCAGTTGTTCAGGAAAATTTCTGAGAGCATAAACAATCTTTCATAAACATTCTCATACTGGTATATCCAATCTTGTAAAATTTTAGGATATAAGACGACACTTCTTGACTATAATTTAGGAGTGGTGTTACCTCAGACTGTGGGTTCTGAAGCCTGATTTCATTTGTTCATATTCATGTTGATTAAGAAAAGCAGACCATAACTACAGTATTAGTGACAACAAATAGTTTTGAAGGAACCCGGTTCCCCATTTTCGCAGGAAATGTGGAAGTTGTTTGTAGTAGAGATTAAATCAGTGTTAAATGGAGTTCGTTCTTAAGTTTCCATCTTGACATCACTTATAGGCAAGCAGAAGAGGAGGAGTGATCATCTTGGAAATTGCTGGCCTTGCTCTCAAACCTGATACCGCTGTAATAAAATAAACTAGTGTTTCAACCAATGCAATGCATCCAGTTTCAGACCTCTTAAATACCACATAAAGGGGTCTCCTGTATGATTAGCCTCCTGGATAGTTCAGTACCTTTAACTGCATCCAGGTTCCTACAGCTGGCTGCTTGTATCTGCGAGGCAAGCTGAATACCCAGGGCAGTTCTGCTTTCTTCAGAGTTCTCTGGACAAGTTATAACTCTGCATTAGCAAGGCCCTTGGGAATCCTTCCCAGCCCAAGGATGAGCTATCCAGCAGTTTGGGAAATCAAATGAAATTTGTGCCTGCACCACTTTTTCTGTTAGAATTCCTACTCGGCTCTCCCTTAGCAGGTTATCTGTTTAAACTTCGTTGTTGAGCTCACTTCTTCTAAAACTTGAGAATTACTTTTGTCATATTTAAACGCATATTTCTTAATATTTTCCTCCGCATCACTGCTTAAAACAACTTGTGGGTTTTTTTATAACCTACAGTGCTTATTTTCTTAATGTTATGTTTCAGCATACATCCACATTTTGTAAGGAATCTCAGTTGTCATTTTCCTGTATATTCTGTGCAAATAACGGGCAAATGAGTAAATGAAACTCTGGAAGAACATGTGTTATATCATTAATTTTTATAATTGACTGTCCTTTCTCAAAGTTTTTGTATAACAACTCCACTCATTCAGCCAACATGCTTCATTACCATGAAAATTACCAGTGACAGTCTCAGTCTCCTTCCAGTAGACACCTTCATTCTAGAGACTTCTGCATCATTCAGAGCTATCATTTGATATGATATCAAATCCCTGAAGGTTTGTCATCATTTTGGAAAATGGAAGGACTGCAGCACTAGAGCAGACAAGTGGTCAGATTTCCTATCCATATCAGTAGGAGGAACAGTTACATCATGTCAGAACAGCAGCAAACATTAAGCCAGTTGAGAACGCTGGACCTTTAATTTTTAAAACTCTCTACTGTTTCTGTTCAAATCAACTCATGAGCTTGATTTACTCGTTTCTTTCCAAGTTCGTGTGTTGTCTCATCATTCTCTTTTAAAGCCATTTGCAAAAAAAAATCAGTTTCTTGAGGAAAATACCAGCTCCCCTTCTCAAGTCTGGTAGATGGTTCTATAAGGTATGAATTGTAACAGACTCCGTAAAGTGGTAGTGGTGGTAACTGGGAAGATCGTCCCTTGACAGGGAGATTCCGTGAAGCTGCAAAGACTACACATGCTCCCAATTTTATACAGACCTTCCATCTTGACCACACAGAGAAGTAGTGGCTGTTTGTGGCTGGGCAGGCAGGAGGACCTTCCATTCAAAAGGAAGTATTGGGTGTTGTAGGCATAAACCCAAAGAAATGACCATGCACAGAAGATGCCCAAAAAAGATGGACTTGTCAGAGGTGGGATTCCTTGGGTGGTAGTTCAATCCAGTTTTGTTCCCAGAAAGCTTCAGTTCGCTTCTAGCTTCTGCCACCACTCCCACATTTACTCTTGCTCTGCCCCAGTCCTGCCGTGACTCCGTGGTATATTTCTGCCTCCTAATTCTATGTAGTCCTGTTGAAATCCTTCAGCCCCCTAATTGTCCTGTCTGAGCCCTTTTTACAATAGTACAGCATCTCAGCAAACTGTAAGGTGGAGAAAGCAGCAACTTAAGACATGCATGTATGAATAAATAAGGTGATCTTGTCAAATCACCTGCTGAGAATTGAGCAGTGGTATAAGACTGTTAATATTCTGATGTTTCTTTCTGTTGCAGGGTGGGAATAACGCAGGCCATACTGTCGTTGTTGATGGGAAAGAATATGATTTTCACCTGTTTCCTAGTGGCATCATCAATCCAAAGGCAATTTCTTTTATTGGTAAGACAATTTTGGAGCTTACTAAATAAAGTACCGTTACGTGGTAGGTAGCTGCAACCATATTTTATAGTAGCAAACAAAGAAAAATGTGTTGGTGATTGTCAGATTTGCCTTAGCTTCAGGTGTTTAATTTTATTGCTGCTTTAACATGGAGAGTTACTCAATATTCAGTGTCAGCTTAGTGTCTGCTAGGCAGACTAGAAACCTGAAAGTAAGAACCCCCTCTTTCCACTGTGGTGTTCGTTCTTAACTTTATGGTACAAGTTTGGATCCCAACCTCTATGTGCACATTCCTATTATACTTTCAGGAATATAAATGCTATACGTCAAGGACACAAACCCCACCACTGAGACTAAATAAATATCACTTATTTCTGGCATCTCTTTACTGACTTTCCAGAAATAGGCCTCAGGGTACAGGATTTTGCTTGGAAAGTTATCATCCGGTCTCCTTTTTGTTCACATTACCAGCTGTTTAAGGTGATGTTGTAGTTCACTGTAAAGATACTTGATGCAAATGGCATCATAAAGAAGTTTTTGTTGCTTACTGTACATTAAACTCACATTGAAGTAGTAAGCAGATTTAAGCCTTATACTTGTCCAAAAATATGATTCTTTCTGACAGAAAAACTGTATACAGACTGTGCAAGAAATGAGTGTAAGGTTTAGTGAGTCATGGAACTGTAGTGGCAGTTTTGTTCCATTTGATAATTTCCAAATGGATGACTGAAATATGTGAAACGTATTTTTCCTCTGGGCTAAATATGGTGTATTGTCTGGCTTTTTGCTTTACTCCCTTGTCAGTTAGTAAAGACTGTAACTTAAGTTATCCTAAATTTAGGCCGAGACAGACTCTTGCAGATATTTGTGATGTTCCCAAGAACGAAGCAGCAGCTGTTTCCAGCCCACTACATCACTAATCCTCTGTGTCTCATCAGTCTCAGCAGCAATGCTCTGTATTGCATGTGGATTTTAAACTGTAACTCAAAAGCAGGGAGAAGGTATTGCTAGTGTATTACAGCACTAGTCTGAGCTGAATTTAAAACAAATATGTCAATATTGAAGAAAATTTAAATACTGTTGCACAAACTTGTCAGTGTTTTAAGGCCATGGGCTTGTTTGAGCTTTTACCAGTGAACAATTGAGGCTGAAGTCGTGTTGCAAAGTCCACCACAAAGAAAAGAATCTGCTTACCTCAGCTGGCTTCTGAGCAGGCTCGGCATTCACATTTAAAACAAGCCAGCTCTGATTTTTCTGATTTTTAGCAGGCTTGTAGCTACTTACACAAAGTGAGGGTTTATCCAAAAAGTTCTCAAGATTACTTTGTGAGAAATGTGAGAAACTTATTCGTAGTCTTTAAATAAAATTTTAGACAGCAGTTGTTTACATGCCTTACATCCTAGGAATGAATATATTAGTTCTTGCTTTAAAATAAATCCTTTATGTTCTCAAAGGTAATGGAGTGGTTATACATTTACCAGGCCTGTTTGAAGAAGCTGAAAAGAATGAAAAGAAAGGTTTGTATCAAGTAATTTTTAACCTTTCTTTACGATGGTAGTCAGGTTGAGGGGTTTTTTTTAAGCCTTTGTTTCTGACCATAAATACTTAGTGCAGTAACATTCTGGATTTTAAATAATGAGGAAAACAGTATTTAAAATGTTGAATACTGTTGTAGTCTTCATACAGATTTTCTGAAGTAATTTTTTCATGGGCTTTCAGGGCATTTTATGGCATTTGATACCACATTAGATAGGAGATAAAATCCTAAAGTGTATGGCAAAGCTCCCTTTGACCTCAAGCTGAGATGGTTTAACCAAGAGTTCCTGTGTCCCCATTTCTATGCCCAAATATAAACTCAGTTGGTTCTGCTTTGAGCAAGACTTTAACCCAGATGACCTTCTAAGACATCTTAAATTGTTTTATGATTATATAAATTGTCTATTTTGAGAGGCACAAATAGAGTTAGTGATTTATCATATAGCGAGTTAAACAAGAATCTTTCCTTATGGTGAGAGCTGCACATAAGCCACAGTGTTCAGGCATTAAGAAGTGAGTACCTTTGTCTGTACCAAAATGAGAAAGCTGAACAATGAAAGAATGAGAGAAGTTTGTTACTGAAAACATTGCTGATATTTGATGCTCGCTTATGTTTTATCCATGTTGTCTACAGTCTTCATAACAAGAAGCTGTATAAACTAGAAGACAGAGAAAAACTAAAAGCAAAACTCAAACGTTCGAGCAGTCAGCACATCTGAAAATCCCGCTTTTCTTTGTATCTTCTGACAGGTTTAAAAGATTGGGAGAAAAG
This sequence comes from Psophia crepitans, assembly GCA_013399095.1. Lineage (NCBI taxonomy): Eukaryota > Metazoa > Chordata > Aves > Gruiformes > Psophiidae > Psophia > Psophia crepitans. The sequence continues at coordinate 153,794 of VWZZ01003700.1, read as the reverse complement.
ACTGATTATATCAGACAGAGCACATATAGGTAAGCCATGATTGTTTAGCTCATGGTACTAAACAACGTTACTACTCTACAGAGCAGTCATACTCGACCTAATGCGGCCTCTTTCTATGTTGTGTATCATGAGCTTAATGGAATTTGTATCTGTGAAAGACCCATGTTTTCACAAGGTTTAAGGAATTCTCGCTCTGTTTTGACATGAGGAGGCCTGCGCACTGTCAATGATAACGAAGGCACTTTGTCTTGAAATTATAGATGACTGTGATTTAAAGAATGTTTTTCTCCTTTGGTCTCCCCCTATGTGCATTTGATTTTTCTGTTGCAGTGTTTGATTTTCACCAGGCAGTAGACGGGCTCCAGGAAGTGCAACGTCAAGCGCAGGAAGGAAAAAAGTAAATATTTTCAGCCCCTTTGTTTCATTAATAATGATGCAAATTTGAAAAAATTGTGTAATTTTGGAATAGAAAAATGCAGTGTATCTCTGAAGAGCCTTGCTGATGTGACTAATTGAGTGACTCTTTTCAGCTCCTGCTTATGTTAGAGAACAAATTCTGAGGTATTACAGAAAAGGCAGGGTACAAATTCCTACATATTTCCATTTTTCCAGTTCTCTGCAACATATAGAGACATTTTGAAATTCCTACCAAATCTGCAAAACTCGTTGCCATTAAACGACATTTCAAATCCGGTTTGGTATCAGACTAGCAAAGCTTTTGCATCAGGTCTGAAGTGTTGGTGCCATTAGGTTCTACACTTGTAATCATTTCTTGTATATTCAGTTATACCTCATGGAGATGTTAGTTTCTGTTTCAGTTTTGATCTTACACTTTAGCACAGTGTGTAACTATTCATACTTCATTATTCTGGCTTCTGAAAGAGCAAAGGTTTATGTGAACGCACTGTATTTTTCTCTGTTAGTCTTTTAGGTTTTGATCCCATTGGACAATTTCAGCAAAACTTAACATAGTAATAGAGTTCTCAAAATTACTGTATTTCTAAAATGCACATGAAAATAGGCATGCAGGTAGGGAAAGAGTGTTATTTTTATCCTCATCAGGGTAAAGGGAGGAAGAAATTTTTTACAGTGAGGGCTGTGGGACACTCAACAGGTTGCCCAGAGAGGTGTTAGATGCTCCATCCCTGGAACATTCAACGTCAGGTTGCACAGGGTTCTGAACAACCTCATCTAGTTGAAGATGTCCCTGCCCATGGCAGGGGGTTGGACTAGAGGGCCTTTAAAGGTCCCTTCTGACCCAAACTATTCATTCATTCTACTATTCTATCGGCTGCAGCAAGAGCTCATAGGGACAGAGATCGTATAAGGGCAAAGTTGTAGGAAACCAGTTTGGTTGCTCATGGAACTGGTTGTTTACAACTATAGGCAGTTCTGCAACCCTGAAAATGACATTCGTTTCCTATTGTGTGTGGTAAGGGATGTAGTAGTACCACAGGATAATACAGTACCCTTTATTACTGTATATTAGATGTATATACACACATAGTTTCAACTAAGGTTATCTCAGCCAGACGCAGGGCTTAATGCTTTACTGCATAGCATGAATATTAGCAATATTTATGCAAATCCACTGAAGCATAAAAGCTGCTATATATTTGTTATTATAGAACTTTAATCGGTTTCTTATGTCTCAGAACTCCTGCCCAGTATAAGGCATATTGAAGAGCTTTAACAAAATTAATTAGCATGAAGCATATTCTTTATTATTATGCTAAAAAAACCCACATACTAAATTTATGTTAAAGCATATTATGCATGTTTGGGGGGGTTCTCTTTAATTAGTATTGGCACAACGAAGAAGGGGATTGGACCAACATATTCTTCCAAAGCTGCACGAACAGGCCTTCGAATTTGTGACCTCCTTTCTGACTTCGATGAATTTTCTTCAAGGTACAACTATTTTCATTTCTAAATATTATATTAAAGAGTGATACCTTTTGGCTGACAGTTTTGCTTTTAAGGACATGTTTTTAAGTATGTGTCTGACTTTTGTCTAGAAGAAGAAAACTGGAAAGAATGTATGTGTGTATTTCCTGTACTTCATGGAGTTTCTCATCATTTAAAATGTAATTTTGCACATTGGGAAATGCACTGGTTGAGGTATCGAAGCTCTGGCTGTTTTATCCCTATAGCTCTCAGTATCTACTGTGTATAATATAAGCTGAGTTCCTGCCAAAGGTTTTACAAACAGTAACTCAAAGGGTGTTCTTCATAGGTACGATTTCAATATTTTACAGATTTAAAAATCTGGCACAGCAATACAAGTCAATGTTTCCCTCATTGGAAATCGATATAGAAGGACAGTTGAAAAAGCTAAAGGTAAGAATTTAACACTTGTAATATTTGTTCAGTTTCGGGGAAAGTATAAAACAAAACAGTAATATTTATTTTCATTCAGAAATATTTATTTCAATTCAAAAAATAAATATGAAGTGTACCAGAACTACTACTTGTTCAACTAATTAATTAATTTTAATTAGTAATGAATATCTTCAGTGTTTGAAAACTTGTTAATGAATGGTAGCTATGCTTTGTAATAAATGTTCTCTGATTGTGGGCATTAAAATAAATTTTGTGCATGATTTAATTGCCCCTATAATATTTTACTTTTTTGACATAACTCTTGTATTAAAGTAGCCAAGAGAATGCAGGGTGACGCTTGCAGTTAGCAGTCTCCAGCCGTGACTGATTGAGGCTGTCTGAGAGACTTCCAGGCTTCCTGAAGAATTGTTTGTGGAAGCTGCGTTTCAAGATTCTGGTATTAGAAGAAAAATGTCTTTTCATAAATAACTTCAGAAGACCTACTAATAAAACATCTTTCATGAATATGTAAGAAAGGAAGATGCTAAAAAAATCTGTGGAAGCTGTTGTGCTAGGGTTATCTGTATGTTTCGTGTTTCAAAGGTGAACACAGTGTTCCCTGCTGCCAGCCAGTGTCTGGGGAAGCTGATGTTTCCACTCAAATTTGCAGGGTTATGCTGAAAAAATTAGACCCATGGTTCGAGACGGTGTGTATTTTATGTATGAAGCTCTTCATGGCTCCCCAAAGAAGATTCTTGTTGAAGGAGCCAATGCAGCGTTACTTGATATTGACTTTGGTAAGTTAAATTCTAAACTCAATTTAACTCCTAAGAGATTAGTTTTATTTTGATTAATTTTATTTTGATGTGTGTTGGTATCAGCTTTACAAACAGCAGGAAAATAGAGAACGGGTTTTCCTGTAATAGGAACAGATCTCCCAAAAGTAAAGCTCAGTAAGCCAGAGACTGTATCATTAACAGGATTAAGTGCTCAGGGTTTAAGTATTGATTTTTACTGAAGTTTATTCTAGTGGAGTTGAAATTTCACTCCAGATACTGTCTTTATTACTTCTAAATGTCTGTGCACGTTGCCATGCATTCCAGGCACCCACGGCAGTGCTGCTGAAATAATTCCTCTGCAGCGGAGGGAAGATTAAACGGGGAGGATAACCTGTAGGTCTGGCTTCTTCACTTGATCTCTGCCCTGCCCTCATACCAAAAGTCGGATTAAACACAAAGATGAAATGAAAAGCTGGAGAGATGCTCCGATCCAGAGTCAATGTAGAGATCATGAATAAGCACTGAAGTGTTAGAAAATTTGCTGCAGATACCCAGAGCTACTTGTGCAGAGCACTGGGCATGTCGGATCGTGACCTTTACACCAGGCGCTCCGTGGGTGTTGCGGAAATACTTTCTGTGATACATAGCACGGTGAAAAAGGCTTTACCCAGCAGCAGCATCCTGTAATAAGATCCAGTGCCTAATGGAAGTAGTATTGAGATGCTTTTAAATTCCTCCCTTGTGGGCAATCCTCAGTGAAAGTTGCGAAGGGTGAATGCAGAGAAGCTCACACATTGGAACAGATTGCACATACTTGATATCTCTTTAAGTACGAGAAAGTAGTGTATTTTCTTACTTGTCTTGCTCACTAATAATATGCTTATACAAATTGCCAGAAGCCAGCTATTTGAGTGGAAAAAAATCCTTTGCTTGGTCGGGAGGGGATTTCTGCGGATCTTTACAAATCTAAATACATACTATTCACTACAGGAGGAAGCAGTTTGGGAAAGAACAGCTTAATTTGTTCTCTTAAAAGCAAAGTGGGGACATGTAGTAAGAAGAATTTGCCCTGCTCCTTGGCTGCTATTTTAGTTTAGCTTTAAAGCCAAACATCCAGGTGAAAATCTCCTTTCCACTCATAAAGAAAAATCAGACTTTGTTTCTTATCATTGCTGAGACAAGGTTGTGCTGTTGTGTTTTTCTGACAGGCACGTATCCTTTCGTGACTTCATCGAACTGCACCGTAGGTGGTGTGTGCACTGGGCTTGGCGTTCCTCCCCAGCATGTCGGTGATGTATACGGTGTGGTGAAGGCGTATACTACCCGGGTGGGAATTGGAGCCTTCCCCACTGAGCAGATTAATGTAGGTTTAATGTTACAAAATGCAGTATATACACTTGCCAAAAAATAAGGTCAAAGGAATAATAAAATAAGGTCAGGGGTATACTAACAATAAATAAATAAGCACCATAAAAATAATAATGCCAAGCACTCATGAAGAGAGGAGAATTACATTATAAACTTCTCGTATTTTTCCTCAGAGGAGAGAAACACAACTGTGATGATGTTATATTTCAGTGACCACACTTCTGTTCTAATGAATGATGTGAAAACAGATTTCATCGTTTTATCTAGTATCATGAGGTGCATGTCAGCGGCAAGAGTTTGTTGTAGACTGGCGCTGTCAGCACATCGAAGGGAGCTTAAATTACAACATACAACTTGTGTGCTTAACAGCCTGTGTTCTGTGTCATTTATAGAATAAATGTGGCATGTGCGTCAGCCAGTCATGCACAAATTGGTCAATAAAAAGAAGGGGAGAGACTCTGATTCTTTTAAACTGTCTATTGAGTTTTCATTATCAAGAAACTAGAAAGCTCAGGGTATTGATTATGAGCTATGCACACAGCAATTTCTAGGTCAGTGATCCGAATCTAATTTAAGGATTTAGTCACTAAAATCCTTTCTCTAATGGCTCAAATTGAATCGGTGATACCCTTTAGATTTATGAATCACGAGTGTAAAGTTTCTTCTTCGTTTTTAACACATTATAAATGCTTCTGGCCTGAAGGGAACAGCTGGCAGTCTCATACTGTGGTAGAACCCAGGAGTTCTAGGCTTGGTCAAGGAGTCTGTTGACATAGACACTGTACAAGCATTGACTTGTCCCAAGCATTTACAAGCTTGTCCCCAAAAAACAATAAATGCCGAAAGACCAGATGAAGAAAGCAAATGCAAACAAAATTAAAATCAGAGCTGAACTGTCAGGGAAATTGTCCTGTCAGATGAAGGATGAAGGAAAGTGTCTCCTTGGTACATGAAAGAGTCGTCTGAAACAAATCTTTTGGAAATGCTAGTGATTGAAATACAAAACTGCTGTCCATGAGGGGCTTTATTCTCTGCCTTAGCCCCCTCCTAATAAAACTTAATTATATTTTTTTCCTACAAAAAAGGTTTAGAATTGAACAACTATTCATCTATATTTGTTTATATTTGTTTTCCTGCTATTTCCAGTGAAATACCATCAGCATTCTTTCTGTCTTCTGTTAGGAAATCGGAGATCTTTTACAGTCCCGTGGCCACGAATGGGGAGTAACGACGGGCAGAAAGAGACGTTGCGGCTGGTTAGATCTTGTCATTTTGAAATATGCTCATATGATCAACGGATTCACTGCGTAAGCATCACAGATTTTGCGCTACATTTGGAAGTGATAATTTTGTGCTTCGCAGAATAAATATGTAGGTAACATTAATATAAGTCCAGTAAAGTGTTACATTTTAAGCAATAAAATAATTCACAACGGGCAACTGAGAATTGTCTTGATGCTAATAACAATCTAATTCATTTGACCTTTTTTTTCTTTTCAAATCCAGTGATTTTACAGCATCGTAGCAGTGATTTTTGTTCGTACATATTTTCACTTCGCTTACATCAGATGGCCAGCGTAAATTGGCTCAATCTATCAGATCTCTAACAGTTTGCTCTGTTAGTGCTTTCATACTGACTTATGTCGTGATCTAAAGCCCACTGGTTTTGAGCTTTGGTTGACCTAGTGGATCATACTTGTAGGACCAAATCGGCGTCATTTGGAACTGCCACCCCTTTAAGTGAAACAAGCGGCGTGACAAAGTGTGCAGCAACTGGCACAGCTTTCATGCCAGTCCCAACAGGTTCATTTATTTCCAACAATGTAGTCTAATGTTGTATTATAAATTCTACTTTTAATGGGCTCAGTTTTATTTCTTTAGGACTGAGCAACGTACTTGGTTGATAAATTATTTTATAATTCAAAATGTGTATTAAATTGACATTTTAAAGGAAAAGTGGCTGCTTCAAGGAACTGTTCACCACCATAATGCTACAATATGAGTAACTATCACAAGCCATTCATTTCTAACTAACTACCAATCTGTATTTTTAGAAAAAAGTTGCAAAGGTTTCACTACAGTTTTGTTCATGTGAAGTGTAGACTTGTGCATTCAGGTAAACTTGTTGATACATGCAAACACATGACCCTGGGCATTTTAATATCTTGCAAACAGACTTAATGTTGTTTATGCTGCTAATGTTACAAAGCAACAATGATCTTTGGTCATTAATTTATCAGAAGGGGTTTTGAAATATTTTTTTTAATTTGGATTTGTATTTTGCTTTAACTTACACAGCTCTAGCTTGTGTGCAAGTAGTATTAGGAAGGTGTTACGTTTCCTTCCATTTCAGTTCTATACAACTGTGGCACTTCTGTCAACAAAACTGTCATTCCTCCTAACTGTGACAGTTAAAAACCATGGAGATAAAAACTTTCAAAAAGTTGAAAAACTGTCTCTATGCTGCTTCTTTCCCAAAAGGTCTTTTTGTTTAATTGTTACATTCATCGTATACTTACTGACCACATATAGCATGGACTGTTATGCACATACCTGTCTAAGTCCTCAGCTACGCATGTTTTCACCGAGCAAGGTCTGGCATATTGTTTCTAGAGAATTTGAATAGTTTTAAAATGCAGTTTTATTCTGATCAGTGCGTACCACGCTGCCTTCTTGAGGTTCTGCCTTTGAGTTCCAGTGTATTCATTCAAGGATGAAAAAGGTTCTTTAAACTGACAACCCTGCTAGCACAGCCCAGGTGCTGAAAGTCAGGCTGTGATCTTTCCTGCTGAACTGTGTATGTGATTCTAGTAGCCAGGTTATACTCATGAAGTCTGTTTTAAAAGTGTAATTCAGTAAATAAGTCTGTCTTACAGTTGTTGTTAATCAGTAGGAATAACAGAAATGATCACTAGTAGTGACGTAAAGTGACATGCCATCATACACACCCAAACCAAGTCCTGTAAGTGCCACTTTATGTAATCAGCTTGTATTTTCATGCACTGAGCTGAGCAGTATGAACAGTCAAGCATTTGGAAATGTGTCTTAGTAACTCAGTCGTGTATTCATCCCATTGTTCAATTAACAATGTTCATGGTTTAATATATTTGTGTGTTTCTGCTTGCTGGGTTGTCTGAGCTGGATTTGTGAATACAAAACTAGGAAGAGAGAAATTAAAAAAAAAAAGAAATGACAAGTGGGAAGTATTAAAGAGGAGACTCATCATGTGTGTATCTCTAACCGATGTTTTTCTGTACAGTTTGGCATTAACAAAACTGGATATTCTTGATGTCCTGGATGAGATTAAAATCGGTGTTGCTTACAAATTAGGTGGAAAAAGAATTCCATATTTTCCAGGTATGTTGTTAAATATCTGTGTTCATTTTTCTCTTTCCTGCCTGTTAAGCCATACCTGCTGGGAAAGACTGTTTGCTTTTAAAGATTGGGCTGAATTTCTTTTTTGCTAGACCTTTTGTAGAAACTTGCCGAACTGTGATATCAGTATAAAGACTACCGTATCAGTCTATTAGCATTTTCTAGTCACCTTGTGCCTATATGTATGATGACAAGAAGTTGAGAGCAAATAAAATGTTGTGTTAGGGCCTCTATGTCTTGTCCCATTAGATTATTTTTTTTATTGACTAGGGATCTGACAGTCAGCAGGATTCAAGTCCGTGACTGTGTATCATTGGCAATAGCCCTTAATGAAGTAAAGTAAAAACAAAATCAGTGCTTAAGCTGTGCAAAAATGAGATGGATATAAGCAGAATAAAGCTCTTTATAGGCCACCATCATATAATTAACAGCAACAAGATTGTGGTTAATAAAAACTTACATTGCCTCATGAATATGATTCATGTTAAAATTATTAAGATGTAATAATATGTAATTTTTGTACATTACAACGTTTTCAAGATACCTGTAACAGTCTGTGCCAAGGTGAGGGGTTTATTCTTTTAAGATGGGGGATTCTGGAGGCTTGGGGAGGGCTGGCAGCAGCCGGCTTTCCAGCCACTGATGGTAGCTCCTGGCTGGGGACAGTAGCGCAGTGAGAATTCCACTGGGGAAAGGCCTGCAGATGTCCTAAGTTTTTAGCCAGCCTGATTTCACTCTGTTCATGAAGGTAAAAATTTTTGAGGAAGTCGTGCTTTGTCTACAGGAGGACCTCTGTTTTATTATGTGCAAATCTGAACTAAAAAGGGGAAATAGTGTGAACTTCAAATAAATTGTTCCCTTAGAAATACTGTTGTAGTCTTCTGACAACATAGAGTGCATCCTGAGTTTTTTGACAAGAGGAAAATGGATTACTGAATCCTCTTGAATCAGAGTTATCTTCCTAAGTAACAGAAATTAATCTAAATTGAGAAGGGATGAATGAACCAACCAGTAGAAATACTGTATTTTCATATGCCAGACTTTAAATGTTGTCAAATGACTTGTTGGTCAAGAACCATAAGTATATTCTTTTAAGGTAGAGCGCTAAAAATCAACTGTGACAAAAATTGTTCTCCCACAGCTAATCAGGAGATACTACAGAAGGTGGAAGTGGAGTATGAAACAATGCCTGGGTGGAAGACTGACACAACTGGTGCACGAAAATGGGAAGACCTCCCACCCAAGGCCCAGAATTACATCCGCTGTGTGGAGAACCATGTTGGAGTGCCAGGTAAATGTTTCTGTAGATGCACATACGAGGATGGTGCAGCAGAGAGGAGCAGCTCTGTAAAAGTGCTCAATTCATTGGTCAGGGAGTGGCTTGATTTGGAGATGTGTTGCAAAATGGGTACAAGATTGTTTAGCCTGTCGTGTAGGGTTAGGTTCTCTGTGCAAAGCTGTGGCTTGGTGGGTTCGATGGCTAAAGGAGACCTACCTACAGTCACTTGAGTAGTATCCATGGGCAATAAAAACTGTAGTGGGACAACTATAGTATGGTATTTGGGGTGGCTGCTCACAGTGGATAATGTTTTTAATCGCAGCCTTACATTTAACGACGTTATAGCATGTGTGCGTCACTGTCCCCTGGTGCACAGCGAGAAAACTTCACAGTCTGTCAGAGCTCCCGCTTGATCTCTGCAGGGGTTTAGCTAGACACCCCATCACTCAAGAGGACGACAGTTAAACCTGCCACAAATATGCTTGACCTTCTGTTAGACCTTCCATCTGCAATGCTTTGTGTTTATGGCATAATTATTCCATCCTTTCAAACGCCGGTATGTTGCACTTCTAGTCCGGTACTGCAGCAGGAGCAAAGTGGTTTTTGATAGTAAAACTTCGTAGCATTGTGTTTCAGCACAAAATTGGCTGGTTTGTAGCAAAGTGCGATGAAAGGGGAAAATTATCTCAACTCATTTATTGTAATATTTACTCTCAGTAATTGTTCTAATACATGTGTTTTCCTCCCTAGTTAAATGGGTTGGAGTTGGAAAATCAAGAGAGTCGATGATCCAGCTGTTCTAACCAAATGAAGAACCTCAGTGATGAGAAGCACAATTTAGTGTTCATCTGTTCCTTACTGCTTCCTCTTTAAATGAAGATGCTATTTAAAACCAACATGTTCTTCCAGGAATTGAATAGAAACAAAACATATATTCTGTATTGTAACATTTCATTTATCTTTAATTTCTCAGTAAATTCGGTGTAAAATCTCCTTGGTGGCCATCATCAAAAAAGTACTCTTAACAAAATAAGGAAAAAATATTTTTTTAAAATTTGAGTCATGTTACTATTTGAAAGTATTTGACATCCATCTAGCGTTCGTTCTTCTTGCTGAAACCAGTATTAAGGCTTTTCCAGTAGTTACTGGGTAACTTTAGAATTGTGAAGCTTGGATTTGTTCTTCAACTTCAGATGTTAAAATGTCTGTGTATCTGGGTTGGCAGTAATAAGACAGATACCGTGTACTTAAATTGGTTGGATTATACAGATTTTCAGTTTCTAAACTACAGTGAAGTTAGGTATTTTTGACTGCACAAAGCAAAGCAAACACAATTATCTCTAATTTTTATATAATGATTTTTAATAGCCCACTAAAATGAATGGAGAGCAGCTAATGTATTTTTATCACAGAGCCTAGTCTAGTAACTGAGATAACATCTGTAGAGGGGCCAAACTGGAGAAAGTTGACCTATGGAGGTCTCCCTGTGGAGACTGTCAGATGTGCAGTCTTCGGTCTTGGGGTAGGGAAGGAGCGAGTGAAGGTGGAAGGAAGAGAGTCCTCGGCGTACAAAACACATGGGGAGAGCGGAGCCGAGACAGCACGCTGTGTTTCCTCAGTGAACCTGGGACATTTATTCCTGCTAATGCAGTAACTTCCAAAGTTTTACTGTAGTTACCTGTTGAGGAAACTGGGACTTGCAGCTCTGTAAGGCACACTCGCTTCCACAGCTCCTAGGTTTCCAAGAATAAATCAATGCATGACTTAATGATGACTGCTGCAGTATTTGCACCCCTCACATGTTTTGACCTTCCGCAGCAAAATGTAATGCCTATTTATAGAAGGGGGGGACATGTGGCAGCCAGGGTTGGGACATGTAGAAGCTGCGGAGAGGTCCCAGAATCTTCAAGACTACGCTTGGGTTTTTTTATGGATCTCGTGATTTATAATGGCTGTACTTCAAGAGCTTTCAAAAAAAGACCTACCTCTTGTAGAGGAAGAAGAATACACTAGAAACAGAGTTACTCCCTAACTGCAGAATTTTCCGAGTTAATGTTCCTTTTCTGTATATGTCTCGAAGAGCTATAACAGTATTTTTGTATCATTCCCAGGGGCTGTGGAAATGGCGTCACAACCCCCGTAATGCCATTATGTAGTGTGTGAAAATATCCCTTTTCTGAGATGATAACTCCAAGGATACAAAACAATGATATTGTTTGCATCAGAGATGGGGGGAAAAAGAAAAACCTCTCTGGAGTATCTTGTGTCATACTCATCCCCTTGATCTTTTCTCGCTCAATATTAAATAATGGTTAATGTTCAAACCCATTTATGTCAAGAAGCAATGAGAAAAGTGCCGGTACAAGCACTAAATTTAACTGTTTATGGTGGTATTGCTGCTTGTAGGGCAGAGTTCTTACGCCCTCCAGCTGCAGTGCCGTCTCTTTGCACCCCAGTTCATCACAGACTGTGGCTTTATGCTACAATAAAACACTTCTTATCTTAAAAAATCAACCAGAACAGAAAGCCGGGTCCTTCATTCAGCTACAACTCCTGAGTCGGTCTTTGACAAGTTGTTCCATCTCCTTGCTGCCGTTTTGCAATCTGTAAACCGGCAGTTAGGAAGTCTGCCTCACCTCTTTTGCGCTGTTTTTTGGAGGTTCGTGGGTCGAGCCCCGCAGCCTGTGCTCTGACGTTAATGAGGAAGCTCTCCATGTTGTATTTATGGGTGTTCTAACGGAAGAGCAATGAGATTTCTGACCTTACTTAATGTTTGCAAAGCACTTCTGAAAGGTGCTCGGTAAGTGCTAATTATTACAAGCACTGTGAAATGTGCCTCATTTATATGAGGTCATTTAAACATAAAGATGCTTGGAGATACAGTAATTAAGTTTTGTTTTCACATGGCGTAACCTTGTGACATCTGCCTTCTGGATGATGTAGACCTGTTCCTGTTCATGGCCTCATCTTTATCAGTGTGTTGTGTTAGGAGGTTGCCGCTCTGTTTAAGCTTTAGATGATTTATAGGCAAAGTCCACCATGACTAACAAGCCACTTGGTGTGCTAAATAACGGGATTAAACGATCAACTCTAAATGAAGTATTTGGCATATTGAGAAATTTGGGGTTTATAGATGAATTTTCAAAGGATTACTTCCTCTTGTTCACCTAATCTTTTTCTTTTCCGTTAAGTAGTTTTTCCATTAAGTCTCCGTTGGATCCACGTTGCCTGTCTTTGCATTCAAGGATTCATCAAAAACCCAGTGATGTTGTCAGTGGGCGTGATGTAATAGGCAATTATCCCATGACTTACTCTGTTACCCTAAAAATAATATATTGCATTTCATAGCATGGATTTCTTCAAACGAAAGCTCTACTCCTATTGAATTTCATATGTGTTGTCATTGAGTTAAATGTGAATAAGTTCAGGCTTTTATCGAGCAGCTGTTCAATCTACAGAGTGACACCATGCTTAATAAGAACATTTTAATGTAAATTTACTTTCAGTTTGGTTGTTTCCCTTGTGTATTATTTTGTATTGTTTGGAATTTCATTTTAATAACAATCCCTGTGATGCATTTAATTTCTTCTTTCTCCCCAGCCAAATGCAATAATAATGACTAAAACTGGTTGATGCATCATCCTGTTAGATATCTGGATGGAAGAATAAGGGTAAACATCTACCAAAATGGCATAATCTGTGGTAAAGATTGTAGGTTTTTTATAAGTAGCGATGACTGATTCACTCCTGCACATTCATGTATGCGACGTGTTTCTCTCACACTGACTCTCACAATACGGGCCTTCCTCATCGGATGTTTGCTTCCCACCACACGCGATATAGGATTTTGAAGCTTTTGTAATTTTTAATTGGGTTATATATGGTCTTAGAGTTCTGGCATAACGCACTTTATAAAAGGAAAGAAAAATAAGCATTTCCATAGTAATGTGCAAACTATACTTACACCTTACGCAGATTTTTTTCAGATTAGTTTTGGATCCACACCTGTTTATTTTGTCCCGAAAGACATATTAAAACCAGTTTAAAGTAACAGTGCTTGGTTTCTTTGTTTTGTTTGTGAGTTTTTTTAATACAGTACACTTCATACAAAAACCTGGTTCGATATTTCATGGGTTTTAAAAAATAACTAGCAGCATTACTGAATGAATGGATATTTTCTTTCAATCTACAGATTCTCAGTATCTGAGCTTTTTTTTTTTTACATATTCTATAAACTTTGTCATACTTTCCCATTTATGAAGTGAACAGTGATCCATCTTTACCACAGGGGGTTCGTGGTTAGTTGTTCTAGTTCGCTCACCTGAGTCAACGGTGGTTTTACAAGGGGGTGAGAAAAGCAAAAGGTTTTTTAAGTGATGCAGAAATGTTCTTGCCATAGCTGCTGGCTTGGAAGAACGGATGCGAGCTCCATACTGCTCTTTGTCAACAGCACTGTGCCAGAAAGGAAAGATGGATATCTGCTCATAAATAATTGTCACCTCTAAAACGTGAGTGGGCTGCAGACAAGTACTGTTAGGGCTTTCAGAAGTCTTTATGGAAATCACTTTTATACTTACCAGTTTGAGAAGGAGCCCGGAACAGCAGTGAGTGACCTGTCCAGTAAAGGATGGCAGGTTAACACACAATTCAGGTCAGTGTCTGAGAGCTGTGTGAGAACTACTCCCATTAACTAATGTTTCTTCATTTCCTTCAGATCAGTTCCATATATAAATTCACATAGAATGGTCTTTGGTGGCCGAAGCATCTGAAGCAGTTTCGTCTAACTCCGTGCGACACTGGCAATGCCCAAGGCAAAACCCCAAAAACCTAGAACAGGGGGAGTCTCTCTTTGCTGAAATCGCCCACCGGGAAAGCGCTCCGGTCTGTTACTGGTCCCTCTGCCGTCTGTCACCTGGAGAGCTGAGTGCTGGGACGGGGAGGGAGGAAAGAAGACAGCCTGGGAAAAACATGACTGTCCTGCCTCTGGAGAGTTGCAGTGAATAGATTACTTCCCTGCCCCTACCCTCTTCTAGTAATACCTTACGTGGGGTCAAGCTCTGGCTCATTCCTTGTTCTCGTGGAAGTGGCCCGGCATCCTTTACAGTAACATTTCATGCCCAGTTTCAAGTGCTGGGAGTTTGCCAAAAGGATGAGCTGACCTCACCCTTGTAACTAGGCATCAGGCAGGAGAGGAGATCCAGCTCCAAATACTCACTTTGGCAGTCCCTGTTTGTGGTACAGGCGCTCCACCAGGGCAGTAGGCTCTGTTGGCTGCTGATCTAAGCGGGTTTGTTAGTGCCGGTTTTGTCTCTCTGTTAGATCCGTGCTGCCGATGACAATGAGGGTGCCCGAGGCGCGGCGCCTGCTCCAGCGTGGCACTGCTCGTTCATGGTGTGTGAGAGGAGTGGTGTGTACGCCCTGCTTCGGGGCGGCGGGAAGCGTGGTGCGTCCCTTCCCGAATCGCAGGTCCATCGCGGAGGAGCTTTGGTAAGGAACAGCTTTTACTCTTGGGTGGGGCTGGCTGAACCCTTACACATTGCTCAAATTTAAAGTAAAAATATATCTGTGTAGATGTCAGCCGTAGAGTGAGGCATTAACGAAGTCAAGTCTAAATAAGGATTTTAAGATTTTTGCCTTTTAATCTCTTATATGCTTACAGGAAGTTAGTTGTTTTAAAATACCTTTGTGTGTTATTAATATCTCTACGTTTCTGGAGTAGAGACTGTGCATTAAATATTTGCCCGTCAGCCCTTTGAGACTGTCTGTAAGAAACAAATGTACAAAAAAACAAACCAGGAAAGATCTGTAAGTACATACGCTTTATAGCTTCCTTCAGTGTGGAAAACTTGGGCCAGCAGCTGCATTTTTCAGTGGTTGGAAACTCTGAATTTTAACACTGTCTACAAAAGTGTCTTGGCAAGAAAACATCTTTATCGGGAAAAAGCCAGCACTCCTATTTGAATGTTTTCACAGCCTTGAGATAACGTCCCCTCCCTTTGACAGGCGTTACCTTTTGGAAGTTGAGTACATAGACCAGAGTTTGCATTACAGGCCTGTAAATAGTGCCTCAGACAGCAGCGTCAGGTTTCAGGAGATGCCGTCACAGTGGTAAGTGCCTGAGCACTTCAGACAGTTTGGGTTGTGGCCGAAATCCTTAAAATACCCTGGGCAGAAACACTGGAGATGTGTTTCTTAAGGACTGCAGAATACAGTCAAGTGTCCATGCCCTTGCAGCGGAGGTGGCAGTATCTGTCTTCATCTTCTCCTTCATCAGACCAAACTTTTGGTGCTAACTGGGCCTTATTCCTCAAACGTGGGGAAGTGGCATTTGCCGCTGAGGTTTGTGGAAGCCCAGCTGACCTGTAGATGGAGATGATCCCATGCAGGGGGGTGCTAGAGTCAACCTTTGGTGGGCCTGACAAAATGACAGCCTTGGTAAATGCAATGTATAACCAGTCACGGTCATAAAGAGTTTCGTGGTGGTGGTTGCTTCTGAAGAGGAAACTCCCAGCAACAAACCTATTGTATTTAGAGTTGTTTCCAGTGACGTTCCTGAAGCAGTCCAGTGCTCTGCCATCAATGGAAACCTGTCCTTTGATGAGTTCTGACAACAAATGGCAAAGACCTTGACAAACTTGAGGGCTGGGCAACAGAAAGCTCATGAAGCTCAGGGAGAAGCATGGGGTTCCCCGTGTCTCGGTACAGACTGGGAGTCACCGGGCTGAGGAGCAGCTCTGCTGAAAAGGCCCTGAGATCTATAGCAGATGCCAGGGTGAGTGTGAACCAACAACGCTCTGGCATAAAGCGAATGGGCTATACCAGGGGGATGTGGCCAGGAGAGGGACAGGAGGTATTTGCCTTTACTCATGCTGGTGAGTAGTACCACTGGCCGATGCTAAATGTCGCCTGGTATCTGTTGTAATGCCATGTTTTGTGCCCTTAGTAAACGGGTGAAGAAGAAAAGGAGAATCATGGAGTTGACGTGACATTCTTGTCTCAAGAATCTGCCTTGCTGCAGGTAATACCAGCAGTGGTTGCGGTGCACAGTCACATGAACATCAGTACTACAGCTACCACTTTGCTGCTTCCTAAAGCATGAAAAATAGGCAACGCAGTTCAGATTCTGAATTATGCATTTCCTACTGCAGTTTTCTTCTGCTTCAGTTGTTCCAGCCATTGAGGCTCTGCCCTTGTGGTGGCTTCATCCTGCTCTGCGATGGCTGTTATCACTGTTCCACACTTTGGTTTGCACTCTGGAGTAGTGTCAGCATGGGAACTGGGTTCCTTTTGGATGAAACCTAACAGGAGTTGCTCTCCAGCCGTGGCCCTGGTATGGGCCTGACACTAATCAGGGTTCAGTCCATGGAGCCACATGAGAGCTGGTCTGAAGCAACCTTCTACCTAAAGTCCCGATACCGGGTCCTGTGCACCAACTAGAATCATAGAATCACAGAATGGTTTGGGTTGGAAGGGACCTTAAAAGGTCATCTGGTTCCAACGCCCTGCCATGGGCAGGGACACCCTCCACTAGAGCAGGTTGCCCAAAGCCCCATCCACCCTGGCCTTGAACACTGCCAGGGATCCAGGGGCAGCCACAGCTTCTCTGGGCAAGCTGTTCCAGTGCCTCACCACTCTCACAGGGAAGAATTTCCTCCTAATGTCTAATCTAAATCTATCCTCTTTTATTTTAAAACCATTGCCCCTTGTCCTATCGTTATCTACCGAAGTAAAGAGTCCCTCTCCATCCTTTTTATGAGACCCCTTTAGGGACTGGAAAGCCACAATCAGGTCTCCCCGGAGCCTCCTCCTCTCCAGGCTGAACAAGCCCA
Source organism: Psophia crepitans (assembly GCA_013399095.1). Classification (NCBI taxonomy): domain Eukaryota; kingdom Metazoa; phylum Chordata; class Aves; order Gruiformes; family Psophiidae; genus Psophia; species Psophia crepitans. The sequence goes on along the minus strand of VWZZ01003700.1, from coordinate 136,842 downwards.
GCTCCCTCAGCCTGTCCTCATAGGAGGGATGCTCCAGCCCTCTGATCATCTTTGTTTCCTCCTCTGGACTTGCTCCAACAGGTCCACATCTTTCTTGTGCTGTGGGCCCCAGACCTGGACACAGTACTCCAGGTGGGGGCTCACAAGGGCAGAGTAGAGGGGGACAATCACCTCCCTCGACCTGCTGGTTGAGCCTCTTTTGATGCCCCCCAGGACGCAGTTGGCCTTCGGGTCTGCAAGTGCACGCTGAACCGCTTTGAGTACGTGCTCCTGCAGGGCTGCACCGCTTGGTTACAGACACAGCTCCTGATATCAGCAATTCCATCCCCCCTTATACAGGTCTTTGTTCACTTTATACTAATCCCTAACTAATAACGAATTATTGCCTGTATGATTCTATATCAAATGCTTAACGAAGGCTAAATAGATTATAACCGCTGCATTTCCTTTGTCCATAGAATCAGCAATTATCCAGGATACTCAGGGTCATCTATTTTGAAGTCCATATTGCATTTTATCCCATTTTGCATTTACCTCCACGTTTTTAGTGAGCCATTGCTTGAAAAAAAACCTGCTGAAGTCTTGCAAACCACCGAGTCTAGACTATCAGCCCCCTGGCTATGGGCGTAATTTTCTCACTGCCTCCTTTACAAGTATTACATTTTCACTTCTCAAATAACACAATACCGCTCTCAGCTTGGACGATTATCAGCAGCACTTCTTTCTGCCTTGCAATTGCAAAGCCCCATTCTTGCAGAGCTGTGGAATGCAGTTTGTGTGCGTACCAACGGGGCTGTAGCCGTGTCTGTGGGGGATACGATACAGTCTGAAGGCATTTACTGAGTAAGTTCACAAAAGGTTTGCCTTGCCATTCTGAAACAGCGTTAAGTTTCTATCTATAGCTTCTAAAGAAGATTACTGGAGAAGGTGACTAAGAAGTCAAACCCATTTCCTGAGTATTTGGTCCACTAAGTGGATTTTAAGTATATACATTTTGCAGAAAAAATAAGAATATACCTTCATTGATCTCTGCTCACCTGTACTGGGCACTGAAATAGAGGGCTGGACAAAGAAGCATCTCCAGCTTTGACAGAAGAACTGAAGTTGGAAATAAACAGCAGCAAGCTCGTGTGCTGGGTGCTGAACTCAGCCAAAAGAGTGACCGGTGTCTGGGATGAACACTGGAGGACTGTGAATTTTGAAGAGCTATGAGGACAGGTTGAGGGAGCTGGGCTTGTTCAGCCTGGAGAAGAGAAGGCTCCGGGGAGACCTAATTGTGGGCTACCAGTACCTAAAGGGGCCTACAGGAAAGCTGGCAAGGGGCTGTTTATCAGGGAGTGTAGTGATAGGACAAGGGGTGATGGGTTTAAACTGAAAGAGGGGAGATTTAAATTAGACATTAGTAGGAAATTCTTCCCTGTGAGGGTGTTGAGGCCCTGGCACAGGGTGCCCAGAGAAGCTGTGGCTGCCCCATCCCTGGCAGTGTTCAAGGCCAGGCTGGATGGGACTTTGGGCAACCTGGTCTAGTGGAGGGTGTCCCTGCCCATGGCTGGGGGTTGGAACTAGATGATCCTTGTGGTCCCTTCCAACCCAAACCATTCTACGACTCTATGAATGTCAGGCCTCTCTGCTCCATTATTCTGTCGGTTATTCAATGCCAGCATCACAGTTTTATACTTGCACCAGTTTCAGGGTTGATATATGTGTACATACAGGCCGCTCTTCCCTGAGTTTAAGTGGTCATAAAGAATCAGTATTAGAAATGGAAGCAACGCTGAACACCTCCTCTGTCAATCTGGAGATCTTCCAAATCTTGAAGACAGGAAAGATACAAGAGAAGGAAAGAAGATACGATTGTGGTACATCAGTATCTTCTCTGAAAGTCCCATACAGGAAAAAATAATAAATAAATAATAATAAAAAAATAATTAATGCATATACATGGCAGGAAAGCATTAAGCGTAAATACAGAGACTAAGTTGTAATGCATTTTAATATACATGAAAAAGAGGTCAAGTGGAAGAAATAAAAGATGTTAGCTAGTTAAGGCATCACAAATGGCAGAAGACATTTTGTCTATTACAGATTGATTTGCACCGGACTACGTGATCAAAATATCAAAGCTGGTACTGGTGGAAGTCTGAGCCCTACACAGCCCCCTACTGATGATTTCCATCCAGGGGAAACATGCCAGCAGCACAAAAAAAGTCTCATTCTGTTAACTGGCACCCTGGATGGTACCTAGGACTGAACATCACTTTTGTATCACACACGGGAACTACTCAGCAGAGGGCGAAGAGGTGGCACGAGTGCCTGCAAGACTTCCCAGTGTGAACAGATTTCAGCCGTGCTAAGGAAATGACACGAGTCCCAGTGATGGTCCCTGTAGCTGTGACAGGTTCTCCTGGCAATGCTCAGGGACCTCCTTGGACTCTGCAGCTTCTAGATGGAGGTCTTCTCTACCCAGGACTGACAGTACAGCCACCCATATTTAAAATAAACGCACATTGTGGGCCGCTGTGGGGAACCGTTGGTTAGACGCGGTGAGGGCCGCGAGCCGGGTTCTTCACCAGCACGTGCTGACGTAGCCCCTTCGAGCTGAACGGATGCGCCCCGGGTTACACGGCTGGGCTGGATAAAGGCACGACATACAAAGCTGCCTCAAAGCAGGGATTCATTTCCACAACAGAAGTGACAAGACCAGGGCTGGATGCAGCTGCAGTCCAGCGGGGGGGAAAGGTTTTGCTCAGCCTCTCCCATGGCGCGGCGGGGAGAGAGGGTGTTTCATACTGCGTGAGGCTAGTGGTACCGGTAACCTCGCCCAGGCAAATCCCTATGGAATAATGGAACAGCAGCATTTGGACACAGATTTAAAGAATTTTTAGGACAACCACCTAGTACTAAATGAAAAACGTTGTCACCTGAGGAGGAAGAAATCAGAATGCCGTGACACCACATCAGGTCAGGAACAGCAGTTATCCCTGTCAGAGCTCAATTTCCATCCCTTGATGGATGAAAATAATCTGGAAAGAAGCAAAATAAAAGGAAACTGTGTGCAGCAGAAATGAAGGCACGCAGCTGGAAAGGAACAGCAACCACAAAAGACCCCGTAGGAGAAAGCCACCCCTCTGAAAACTGCTGTCAGCAGAACAGCAACGTCTTTGCAACGGCAAAACCAGTTTATATTCTTGAGAGTGCCCTCTAGTCTAGGTGGGACCTTCGAGGGTTTCGATCTCCCGAGCAGAACTGGTGTATCTCAGAGCTGGCAGAACGGTAATACCGCATGAAATTCAACCACGCCATGCTAATTTAAGCGCGAGGCCTGGCTGCCGTGCCGGGGTGGCAGAACCCTGGCTTAACAGCCGCATACTTGTAGAGCCAGTCCTTAATCCTGCGCATCACTGGCTTATCAAACATTTTTCGATGCGCAAAGCAACTCATCAAGATGAGGACACGAACTCTGTTGCTAACAAGTCACAGTAAAACGACACGCGCTTGCGGACAGATAATGTCTGGACTGTGCGTAGCCCTTTGATCCGGCTGTAAACATGTTGTTCCTTAGTGCTGCGGTACGAAAGGGGCGCAGCAGGAAGGAAACGGCCCCGAGACGTTCTAGTAAAAGCAGGTTTATTCAAGGAGGGATTTTTTATCTTCGAATCCATATTGCAGAGCACAGAAAGAAGAGCACGGAGGGACCGAGCGCAGGGGGCACGGTCCTGCTCAGGGGGTGTGTGTGCGTCCCGATGCCGACTCAGTGCAGGCTGCATGCTGGCTACTGTAACACATAGTCTACTTAAAGGCATTGCCAGAATATTCCTTTCACCATTTCAGGATGAAAACATTTGAAAATATCTAGAGAGTTGGCCAAAATCCGCTCTTCTATCAGTACAAATTGAGAGAATTCACTGAGGAAACTCCTCATCTGAAGCGGTGTAAGAAGGAGTCCCACCTCTAGGCACTGTGTTTAGATTTCTTTCTGAATGACCTAATAAAGGAAGAATAGAATAAATGGGGAATTTTTACTACAAGCACATGGAGCAGAGGGCTTTGGTATAAATTAAGCTGGAGAGAAGGGTAAAATATTTTTAAGGGCCTCCAGTGCTTATGGGAACCTTCTATTAGGCATTTGCAACAGATAAAAGCTGTTTATCTGCCGCCTGTTCCTACAAGGGAACACTGGCTGCAGTAAGGGGTAGAAGTTGCTTGCAAAACAAGGTGTAGGCAGGACAAAGTAAGACTGATGAATATTTAGATTCACAAGGCCACATCAGCCATCGTGGATATTTCGTCTGACCCTGCCTAAAACAGAAGACAAAATTTTCCTCGATTTGCCCTTTTCCAACTTTGTAAGTTCTTTCCCTTTTAAGAAAGCATCCCGTCCCCATTTCCAATGGCTGTGATTTTTATTTCTGTCTACCTGCTTATTCCTAATTATATCTTGGAGTACTTGGAAGCACTGGCTGACAGGCAAACATTTATTGTTATTGTCTTACAGATGGATCAGAAACAAAAACCTTGAAATCTGTCCTTGTTTACTGGAGTATTTAAAATCTAAATCTACACGTTTTGTAGGTAAAGTCTATGGTAGTTCAGGTCTGCATGCAATCTATTTAATTAAATTGTTCTCAGTGCGAAAGGAACTTGATGCCAAGGGACCGGTGTGATCCTCAGGACTGCACGTCTGTAAACTTGAGGAAACTTCTGGCAATTTAATGTATGTATAAGGGCTCTGAGGAAGGGGGAAGAGCAGTGAGGTATCAGTGTCAAGTCTAAACGCCAACTGGGAAGAGCTGCAGTTGTGTTCAAGGCTCTGACCTTACCAAACAGGCAATAAATCGGCCGTGTCAGCAAGTCCGCAGAAACATGGGGGGAACAAAAACCTCGGTTATAGACACAGAGTGATGGGTTCTGAGTGATTAGCGCTCAGGGGAGTGATGCTGGGAGCCATGGATGCATAATTCTCTGAAAGCATCAGTTTGGTACTTCAGTAGTAATCAAAATGACAAATCAGATTTAGGAATTGCTGGGGAAAGGACCAAGGAGAAAACTACTTTACATTCATGCTGTCCAGATGCACAGCGTGGCCGCAGCTGGCGCACTGGTCACACAGCTTCAGGACGGACGTTAGAGCCCATGAGAGGTACGGAAAAGGCTGTCTGATGCTGTCTGTGGCCTGCAGCTCAGGTACGTGGGGTGTGCTCAGCCACCCAGGCCCTGCTGCCCAGAGCAGAGGGGGCCCTGGGGCACCCAGGGGTCCCCTCTCCTCCCACGCAGCCCAATCCCTTTCCAGAGCAAACGTGCACGTGGGAGGCTGCCCGTGCTGTGCAATGGGAGGTGACGTGCATCGGGGCACACTGCAAAGCAGGGCTTCAGCGGCCTGAAGTGGCCTGAAGACAAAAGTATTTTGCCTTGAATATAAGATGAAGGTGGATGACAAACTCTCCATGACCAGCAGTGTGCCCTCGTGGCCAAGGCGGCCAGTGTTATCCTGGGGTGCATCAAGAAGAGCGTGGCCAGCAGGTCAAGGGAGGTTCTCCTCCCCCTCTACTCTGCCCTGGTGAGGCCACATCTGCAGTATTGTGCCCAGTTCTGGGCTCCCCACATCAAGAAAGACAGGGAACTACTGGAGAGAGTCTAGCAGAGGGTCACCAGGATGATTAGAGGACTTGAACGTCTTCCATATGAGGAAAGCTGAGAGAGCTGGGTCTGTTTAGCCTGGAGAAGAGAAGACAAAGGGGATCTGATCAGTGCTTATAAATACCTGAAGGGTGGGTGTCTAGAGGAAGGGGCCAGACTCCTCTCAGTGGTGCCCAGCGACAGGACAAGGGGCAACAGGCACAAACTGGAACACAGGAAGTTCCATCTGAACATGAGAAAAAATGTCTTTACTCTGAGGGTGATGGAGTACTGGGACAGGCTGCCCAGAGAGGTCTGGGGTCTCCTTCTCTGGGGAGATTCAAGACCCATCTGGATGCCATCCTGTGCAGTGTGCTCTGGGTGATCCTGCTCTAGCAGGGAGGTTGGACTAGATGATCTCCAGAGGTCCCTTCCAACCCCTACCATTCTGTGATTCTGTGAATCTGTGATTTGGCCGACATCTTTATAGCTGAGCATGTCATGTGGAGTCAACAGGGAATGGTTATTCGTTGTTGTTTATAAACCAGATGTAGAAAACACCTAATGTCATGGCCTGAAAACAAACCTGATGAAGCTTTTTTTTTTTTTTTTAATATGTTGCTGAGCTGTAGGCCTTGGGAGAAAAAATAAGAAATTAAGCATTACCAATTTTGAGAGAGGGACCAGACAAATTAACAAAGAGTGGGCCTACTGACAACTATTAAATATGAAGGTCCAGACAGAAATTTCAGCTCAGAAAATTTCTGAGCACTAAACTGCTGGGAGCAAGGCAGGTGAACTATGACCAGGGTCCTTCTGTGTTTGTCCTGACTTGAAGCACCCATATAAATAGAATATTAGGAGCGAGAGACTTAACAAGTCCAGTCCATTTTGCTCTTTGCTTACTGGAAATGAAAATGAAATGCAATTTTGCTTTGTTCTGTAAGTGACTAAACTATCAACAGGCAATTTATCTGTGATATTCGCACAAGCACGGGAGAAGCAAAGCAGCAGGAAAAAGGCTGTCTTTTTATTCTCTGCTTTCTTTCACAAACACATTTTCAAGGATAAACCAATATCATCATATTTCACATTTACCATTAGTGGTTTAGTGTTTGTTTGACTTGCTTTTTGGTATTCAGAAGCCATGTAACATAACACACAATCTCTTTGACTAACCTGGGAAACTGTCGGTGTTGATTTTTATGACTGCACAATGCCAGCAAGATTTGCCAGCTCGGATCTCAGCCTTCCTTCTGCTTCCAAATCTCCAGTGGATCTTCTTCAAAGCTTACTGCTACGAAACTAATAAACCACTCGGAACCGTTCTATTTGGTAACAAGGCAACAGACTGGCGGATGAACCGGTTCCCTCCCTGCGGAATGCTGAGGTATGCTGGTACGGACCAAACAGAATTGTTTTGTCTTTATAGTTTACAAATAAGAAATAACCGATCAGTAACAGATGTTAAGGTTGAGGTTTGCAAAGCAATTAAGAGACGCCACCACCCGAGGCTGTCTCAGCTAGCTGCAACAGAAGATTTCTACATCTTCTGCAGTGGGGTGGTGGTGGCACACGTCAGATGTTATCAGCCCTCGGGGAAAGTGCCCTTGAACTTACCCTTTGGTGCCAGCACCGGCAGCGCCGCCACCGTACACGCTGCTCACTTCCAAATCTGACTCGTACTCTGAGAGCAGCGTTTCAGAGCATGCCGTCTTCACAAGCAGAGCAGTGCTTTTAAATTTTTTTTCTTTGAATTTCATCCCGTTCTCCGGCAGTCGAGTTCCATTCACACCCTATGCCATCTTAATGAACCACGTGTGATCTGCTGCCCTCTGTCCTGACAGGCTCCATATACCCAGGGAGCTTCAGGGACATCAGAGTGTCTATCTAATTAATATTTACAAAGAAATTTGCTTAGAGAGAAAGAAATGACCGTGCGTTTTCAGTGTGCGGTGGAAAATTGTCTGCTGAACATCTTGAAGCATGCATTTGCAAGTACATGCAGAAAAAGCTCAAGTTGAAATCTTCACAGCTAAAGAAAGCATGGCAGGGGTCAGGCTTCGCAGCTCAGGAAGGATTTTTGTGAATTACTGTGCATTATAGGCACAGCTTCCCCTGCATGAGGCTGGGCTCATCAGCTCTACAGATGTGGTGGGTTGGCCATGGCTGAAGGCCATGTGTCCACCAAAGCCGTTCTATCACTCCTCTCCTAAACTAGACAGGGGAGAAAAGGTGTAACCAACAGCTTGTGGGTCGAGATAAGGATAGGGAAAGGCTGGTCACTAGTTACTGTCCTGGGCAAAACAGACCAGACTTACAGAGGAATTAATCTATTTTATTACCAAGGAAACACAGAGCAGAGCAGTGAGAAATAAAATCAAATCTTAAAACACTTCCCCTCATGCCTCCCTTCTTCACTCCTGGTCTCTCACTGCTCCCCCAAGCGGCACAGGGGGACGGGGATGGGGGTTACAGTCAGTTCATCACATGTTGTTTCAGCCGCTTCTTCCTCCTCAGGAGGAAGACTCCTCATATTCTTCCTTGCTCCAGCGTGGGGTCCCTCTCATGGGAGACAGTCCTCCACCAGCTTCTCCAACGTGAGTCCTTCCCACGGGCTACAGTCCATCACGAACTGCTCCCATGGGTCTCTCCCATGGAGTACAAGCCTTCAGGAGCAGCCTGTTCCAGCATGGGTCCCCCACGGGGTCACAAGTCCTGCCAGCAAACCTGCTCTGGCGTGGGCTCCTCTCTCCATGGGGCCACAGGTCCTGTCAGGAGCTTGCTCCAGCATGGGCTTCCCATGGGGTCACAGCCTCCTTCCTGTGCCTTCACTTGCTCCAGCATGGAGTCCTCCATGGGCTGCAGGTGGAATCTCTACACCCCATCATCTCTCCTCCATGGGCTGCAGGGGGACAGCCTGCCTCACCACAGTCTGCACCACGACTGCAGGGAAATCTCTGCTCTGGTGCCTGGAGCATCTCCTCCCCCTCCTTCTGCGCTGACCTTGGTGTCTGCAGAGTTTCTTACATCTTCTCACTCCTCTCTCTGGCTGCAAAAGCTCCTGCACTTGTTTTTTTCCTTCTTATCTCTGTTACCCCAGAGGTGCTACCACTGTTGCTGTTGGTTGGCTCGGCCTTGGCCAGCGGTGGGTCTGTCTTGGAGCCGGCTGGCATTGGCTCTGTCAGACACAAGGGAAACTTCTAGCAGCTTCGTGCAGAAGCCCCCCCCCCTGTGGCCCCCCTGCTACCAAAACCTTGCCACACAAACCCACAATAACAGAAAAAAAAAAAAATAATAAAATCACATAAACCTGTATGGAATCAGTGTGGTTGTACCTGCAAACTAGTAGCAGTTTGGCAGCCCAGTGGCAGGATGGGTTTGGTGTTCACTGATGGAAAAATCACTCCTATGCTTGGCCCTGATTTTGTCCGGATTCCTGGCACGCGTACAGGTGAAGGTTTGAATTCAGAAACCTCTCTGGAAGAAATACGACTGCCATGACCGACCACCTTCTTCAAACGACACGAAACATTGTGCCAGGAACACCAGCACCAATTTTAAAGGTCTCGTTTGCCCTGAGGAAAACAACGTATTTTCAAACCACGCACAGTAACCCGACCGACTGACACTTAGGCCTGAAGGTGACGCTTTTCACCCGCGAAATCAGAGCTAAGCTGCTGCTGACAGCTTCCATGTAAGCAAGGAACTGGATGTGGTGGTGTCCCACCACACAATGACGGCAGGACGTCTCGGGGAGCTCCGTGACTCAGTCCCGGAGTCCCCTGCGGGGGACTGAGGTGCTGCGGAGCGCCCTTGGCCAGACGCTGTCCAGCTTCCCTGTTGGTTTAAAAAAATAAAAGTGAATTCTTGCACTTGTGCACGTTTTCGCTGGTTCTACAGCATTTAGAGAGGTAAAACTTTGGCAGGTAGCGTGAGCTTCGGGAGGAACCACCCGCGCCTGACCACAAACGTAACCCGCAGGCCTGTCAGAACGGGGGGCGGCTCTGAGAGCGCCCGCGGGGAGCGAGAGTTTACTGACGAACCCCAGTTTCACACCCTCGGTTTGCTTCGCCCTGTCGGGCTCCCAGGACCCACGGAGGAGACGGCTTCCAGCCGCCGAGAAGCGTGAGGCGCGGCGGCGGGCGG
>VWZZ01003700.1:62014-121619 GCA_013399095.1 Psophia crepitans | reverse complement strand
CTGGGCAGGTGATAACTAGATGCAGCTGTATTGTATCTTGGGACAGGGCACAAACCCCAAGTTATTTAGGTGTAAGTGAAAGATGAGGCCCTTTTTTTCTTTATGAATACGGGTAAGACGTTCATGCTTTGCTTCCATGCTGTATTTGCAACTGTCAGGTGTGAGACACGTAAGAAGCAGCAGCCATCTACAAAATGGTTTAAATCTGCTGACCTGTCTGAAAAGGTGCAGCTGAGAAGCAGCAATGGAAACAGGGCCACAAAGTTGATCAGAGGGCTGGGACTGGACAGGCTGAGAGAATTGGACTTATTCAGCCTGGAGAAGAGAAGGCTCCAGGGAGACCTAATTGTGGCCTACCAGTACCTGAAAGGGCCTAAAGGAAAGCTGGAGAGGGGCTGTTTATCGGGGAGTGCAGTGACAGGACAAGGGGTGATGGGTTTAAACTGAAAGAGGGCAGATTCAGATTAGATATTAGGAAGAAATTCTTCTCTGTGAGAGTGGTGAGGCACTGGAACAGGGTGCCCCGAGAAGCTGTGGCTGCCCCTGGATCCCTGGCAGAGTTCAAGGCCAGGTTGGATGGGGCTTTGGGCAAGCTGCTCTAGTGGAGGATGTCTGTGCCCACGGCAGGGAATTAGAACTAGATGATCTCTGAGGTCCCTTCCAACACAAACTATTCTGTGACTCTATGAAACAGTGTCTTTGTCCCTAGGTTTGCTAGGTCTGATTCTTCTGAAAATGCACAGCTAGCCTCTGGGGGAACTGGTTCGCAGCAAATGCCAGTGCTACATAAATGATACATGCTTCTCTTTCACTATGCAGAAGAACCCTACTAGTAATTGCTTGATGGCTTTGTGTTTTGGCAAGATCAGGCTGGATTAAAAAATTGAATCCTACCAAAACTTAACTGATAGTAAACTCCTGCCTATGCTGTACGTGTACGAGCTTAGATATGTTGCTCCCTCGTAATTTTTGGTTAGGTGTGATGTTGTTCCATCATGGCAGATGATTCAACTGTTGGCTATTTGTGCTCCCTTTACCTTCCATTTGGATTCCAGTAGTGCTGACTACCTAGGTATGAAGTCCTCAGTGCTTGGGGAAACTCCAGATAGCACAGAGTGTGGCAGTGTGTCTCCACAGCTTATTCTGTATTTGCCAGGCTTATTGTCTCTGTTCTGTTGGTGGTTTACCATCGACGGTCAGGCTAAGCTTCGATTCCAAGCTATTGTAGAAATGTGTGGGGTTGTTCACGCAGAGGGAGGAAAACCTCAAACCGTCCAACAGAAGTGCTCTACCAAGGGGCAGAACAACACTGCTACAGCAGCACGAAGATTGTATCGCCAGGCTGTCGCATGATGTTGGTACTACAGCTTTGCAGCTGTGAAGTGAGAGGGTTGGTGGGAGGCTCTTCCAGGAGAGCACCTCTCTTCCAGCAGGCTTCTGCGCAAGGACAGATGAGGCTAAGACGGACCCCGTGTATCCTGATGTTTAGTTTCCTGCTGCTGTTTCTTCCGCTCTCTTTAGGGTTTTTCATTACCGAATCTTACAGGGGAACGTAGCAAAGCTTGGAACGTTGTGTTTTGTTTGTGTTGGAGCAAATTGGTTAGCCTCTTAAAGTGGCCAAGAGGCTTCAGAAAATGTTAATGCTTCTGTAAAAAAAAAAAAAAATGGGATCTATGTAATTAAAAGACCAATGAATGCTGCTTGTGGATAGAAAATGGGAAGAAAATTACTCTAAATGTTTTGATTTTACATTATTAAACTTGCAATAGAGCGGAAGTGATCAGATACTGTATATTTTATAGTATTTTAATGACTGTTCACAGTTATATACATAACTTCTATGTTGTTCTTTTGTACAGATATTTTTTCTAAAGAATTTGAAATATACTTTTTATTGTATTTTGAACGGCTACCATTATAATAGAAGTTTTAATAATATTTGCTGGTGGTGTGTTTTATGGCTTTTGGTTGTGGTTTTTTTTTCCTTAAGGAAAAGCCTCAGCTGGAATCAAATTATTATAGTTTTTGCTTTTATTACAAGTTCTTACTTGTCGTGGTTGTGATTCCCATTAAAATCTAATGATAGATGTTATATTACTTATCTCTTGCAGAGATTATTATTGCTTAAACACTTTGTGGTTGTGGGATTTACTTTAAGATTTATTTAGTTGTATTTTCTTACACTGTTTTGCTCAAATTTAATAGCTGAAATCATAATCCCTTTCTCATCTGTCCTGTTGTCACTTACTCTGTAAGATACGAATGTTTTTCTGTTTCTTTCCCTGACAAATTATAGGCAGTGGGGCCAGATGTCCACTTGATAACCTGCAGAGCAGTGTCCAAATCCGCAGTTTCACCAGGTACTGCCTTCATCTGTTCCACATACACGTGCTCTTAAACTTGCCCTGAAGTTCTGGAAGCTGCCAGCGGCTCCCCATGCAGAAGTCCGCTTTAATCTGATTAGAGACTCAAGATAAAACGTAACCCCCTTCACCCTTCGGTTTCAGCAGAAGTTTCATGTTGTAGCCACAGGGTGGCACCGCTATGTTAGTTTTGGGTAGATTGTTACCCGAGTTCTTCATTTTTTTTCTCAAGTCCTCATGGCTTGATTGATACTGTTATAATTGAACTGCTGCGGGGTGGGGGTTTAAAATATCCCCCGATAAATCTGTGGGTCCATACCAAATGCTTCCAGAACTGATTTTTTTTAAATGCAAAACCACTTCGTACCATTCGTAAAATACAGCCTGAAATGCAAACCCGACCATTTTACTGTCTGCAAAGATAAAAGCAAAATGTAAATCATGTATATAAACATAAATACCTGAAAATTCAAAGAAGAAATTCTGTATCAGTATCATAAACAAGCTTAGTTGTACCAGACAATATGTAAGTTATATCACTCTTCTTAAAAAAAAAAAAAAACAAAAAACAAAACAACTAAACCAAAACCTAATGAACCAACCAAACAAAAACCAAACACGCTTTGTCACATCCCACAATCTGTTGCATTAAATTAACATTGCACATACAAGTTGCTTGTCCTAAAGATGTGGGAGAGTACGGTGATCGTTGTGCTGACAGTAGGACTGTAAAGCTGGATTCCGAAACGTCCCGGAGGGCGCTGTGCAAGCAGGTGGATTCCGAAACGTCCCGGAGGGCGCTGTGCGAGCAGGCTGTCGTCACTGGAAGGCTGCTGTCCTTTGCCTTTGAATGGCAGAGGCAACTGGGGATGGGCCTCGTGACTGAGAAAAGGTGAGGGTTGTGCCATTCTTTGAAGAGAACAATCTGAGGAATTACAGGCTGGTCAGTCTGACCCCAGTCCACAGGAGGGTGATAATGTGAATCCACACAAAAGTTGTGTCCTGCACTACATCCAGGCACGCCAAGGGCAAGAACATAATTGGGAACAGTCAGCATAGCTTTACCAAGGGCAAATTATGTCTGACCAAGCTAACTGAGCATCGCCAGGTTGAAGAAGTGGATGTCGTTCACCCTGATGTTAGCAAGGCTTTCAGCACAGTGCCCAGAAGTAGGGTTGTAGGAGCCGAATGGGAGAGGTACAGTTTGGGCAGGTGAACTGTGAGGTGGGTAGAAGCTCTGCTGGACTGTCAGACACCAGGGGCTGTGACAGGCAGGGCAAACCCAACCAGCAGCTGATACGCTGCTGTGTTCCTCAGGGCGTGTTGCTGGAGCTGATGCTATTGGGTGTCTTTGCCAGTGACTTGGATGATGGGACAGAGCAGTCCTGTAGCCCGTCCCTGCGTGGTGGCTTGGGGCAGTGGTCAGTACGTGAAGTGGGGGGAGCACAGGAGACTCAGCAAGCCATAGGGTGGGCTGGCGGGGGCCTCCTGGCTTCAGTGAGGGCAAGGCAAAGCCCTGCCCTGGGGACAGGTGGCTCCAGCCCTAGCCCAGGCTGGGTGCTGCCTGACTGGAAGACAGCTTTGCAGAAAAGGGCCTCGGTCATGGGGTGTCCCTGCCATGGTAAAGGCAAGTGGTGCTGGGCTGCATTGGCAGGAGCAGAGGCAGCGTGGGTGCGGAGGTGTTCCTGTTGCAGGTGTCCTGAAGACCCCACAGTGCAGAGACCCAACACTGACAGACGGGAAACTGCCAACTTCCAGTTCGCAGATAGGACGCGACTGTGGCCTTCAGAGCCTATCAAAACCGCAAGTATTTTATGGTATTTTGGGGACTGCAAGGCTGTATATTCATGTACGGTGCTGAATATGTGTAGGAATTTACTGTTGAAACTTCTCAGCGCTCTTCGACCTGCTGCGTTCTGCTGCTGCTCTCCTAAACTTTGCTTACTGGTAGCTGTCAGAAATGAGGAACTGGTAAAAGGATATGTGGTTGGAGTATGTCCACTCTTACATCCTGTTTACTCTGCTAGAACTACTGATATGATGAAACTTACTCATATCCTTAAGTGTTCTGGTGGGCTGTGCTGTAGAGTACAGTACTGCAGAATATAGATCCTGAGCCTAAATAATAATTAAATTTTCAACTAAGGAGCTTGCATACAAAAACTAAGGTACTTTTCTGTATCTCTGTCCCAGCAAGTTTCATTTTAGAAGCTCCCACACTTTCTTGCACTGAGTAATCCCTTGCTAAATGAGTAATCTTGATTGCTCTGATTTCTCTTTCCATGATAGTGACATTATTTACTGCCCCAAAATAGTTTTTAAAATATTCTAATCCTAGTAAAAACAAGCTGAGAGACCTGAGACTGTAGTCAGTTTGGATGAACAGGAATTAAAGTATAGTAAAATGTAAGGCTGAAAATACAGACTCAATGTGCAAATTACCATGGTCTCCTCACAAAAACCTTAAAAGGAGAAAGTTCAAATACTTCCTTCACACCGTGTTTCACGTTCTGCTGAGTGGTTTAACTCCATGTTGTTCGGGCAGTCTTCACCTCTGAAAATGAGAGAACTTGGTCTCGTTTGGGTGTAGTCCCGCGTATTGCTACTCGGAGCGCGGGTTTCAGATAGCTGTGTATTTAGACAGGTCATATTTTTACCTGAATTGAAGCACTTTCTTATTTAGCCATCGTGTAGGGCAAAGATTCTGCAGAAAACCACTTCGCTCACGTGAGTTCGTGGCGGCGTGTTCAACACAAGCATCTTTAAGTCCTGAAGATACCTTTTGTTCCTCACCTACCCAGTACTGCAGTGCACTGAGGGAGAGCAAGAACTAGTTACTGTAAACCAAGCTAGGGGGACTTTCCCTCTTCACTGGTGTAAGTCTTCCACTCTTTGTTACTCCGGGCACTTGTAAGTATCCACGTATTTCTGTTTAGGATCATTGCTTCAACCCGTTTTCTTACATCTTTGTCCCTTCTGCGCTGATGCTGCTGATGGCTACAGCGAGAGCTCGTGCGCTTCTATTCACAGTAACGCTAGGAGGTTTTCCGCTTGTGGAAGTGTAGTGCTGTCCCTGCTCTGCCGAGATCCTCGAAACTCGCGGTGCTGTCCCGGCATTGCTGCTGGAGCTTGTAATCTGCTGCAAAATGATGTGATTCGGGGTTCAGAACAAACCCAAAGCAGGGTCTTTCATCTTTTCCTTAGTGCCAGATACTGTCTGTGGTGGTGTTTTACTGTGCACGTATAGCTTCATAGGCGAGAGTTGTGGCTTTGAGCGGTATCTGAAATGTCTGTAATAATAACTGCACAAGTAGCACCTTCTGCCCGAGTTAAATGAAAACTTTCATAACAGTGAGTGCTTCAGAAACACTGTCTGAAATCAGACTACCCTTTAATGTTCGGATGTGAAAACTAGTTCAAGCCTCAACGCTCATTCTCTGTATTTTCTCAAGAATTTCAGTCCTTGCGAGGCTTTTAGCTTTATTCCTCAACTCAGAATATTTTCTGAGTTCGCTTAACTCATGCTACCATCTGTTGTTCAGTAACTACTCGGAGCCAAGGCGGCTGAGGGAGATCTGAGTTCTCTTAGATCAGCACTTGGCACCGTGAGCTTTTTCACAACCCAAGGAGCAGTTCCAACAGCTGCGTGCATGAATCGCTGAAGCTACAGCACCCTGTAAGAATGGGTTTTGACAATCTGGTCAGATGCTGCACAGCAAAAGTGCTATGAACCGAGCTGCTTGAAGGTGTGACATAAATTTAAGATCATTACTTTCGTGTTTGTTTTGATATAACGTGCTCTAGAGTTTCGTTACTTTTCAGCAAGCTTTGGGAATACCTAGAGTGTACATAGGAATTTACCATCAATTACCAAAAAAATTGCAGTAGGCTGGGGGAGTGCGTGTGCATGTGTTTGTTACAGCAAACTATTCTGACACGTTCCCTGTGGCATTTCATGTTACTGAGAGACAGTTTGCCCTGCAGAACTGCTCTTCACATGCTTTTCAGCCAGTCTATATTTAAACCTGTCTCCAGCAGTATTTTATTTCAGTTGTTTTAGTCTGGTTTGCTTCGCAGTGGATACATCCTTGATTATGCTGAATGTTTAGTGAAAGATTTGCTATCGTATAGTGTTCTTCTGCAAACACTACTCAACATGGTTTCATTCAGAGTTTAGCAAGCCGCACGAGCGCTTCTTCAAGGCTTGCAGGAGGATAGCGCGGATTCCTTGCTGGTTTTGTAGCAGCTAGCTGATTGCTGGAACCCCAAGCCTGGTGTAAACCAGCCTGGTGTGACCGGACACGCTGAGCTACACAGCTGAGGGTCTCATCGCACATATCATCTGCGTTATGCTCTAGCACTGTCATTATTTGTTTGATGATAACCATTGCTTTGGCTGAGTATTTACCACAAGGCCATTCACAAAAGAATTTATGGAGTCCATATGTTTGTATTTCACTTAGCTGCCTAAATAAAGAGGGGGAGGGAGTGATATGGAGGTTATATTGTCTTGATTTTATTTTGAAGCTGCATCTGCAGACTAGCTGGAGCCAAGCAGGGTAACTAAAGGATGGGACAGTATCATCCAGGAATAGGGTGTTGAAACTTCTTGGGCAACTTCACAGAGCTGCCTGGCAGGACTTCCCCTCCAGTTCCTCTGCAAAAATCAGCTCGGTGGGGTCCCAGGGGATAACGAGGGATGGGTGCCAGACATGGAAAGCCTCGGTCGTTCTGCAGAAGTGGGATGGGAAAGGATGTAAGTCAGTCGTGTGTCTGAGAGTTCCACCCATTTTGTTGAGCTGAACCACAAGTCTTTCACTGCACTAGAAAAGGCGATTCAGTAGGGCTGAGGGTGTACAGGCTGCAGACCAAGGAGGGGGGCTTGAGGTGGGTAAAGAAGGTTGGTGTTAGGTTCCCAGATTTTAAAGTTTTTCAGAGTTTGAATTCTAAAGAGTTAAAGAAAATCTTCCATCAGCAATTTTCAGGCAATGTCTTATCAGGGATTTAACTGCATTTTTACAGAGAACACTGGATAGGTTAAACCTGATAGTTACACCACGATGCAAAGATAAGCTAGACAAAGGGCAGAGAAAGGGTCTGTTTTGCTTCAAAGCAGGACACTTTTATATGTCCATCCCTACTTGGTTGTCCTCAGTATTTTGTATCTTCTAGGAAAGCCCCCACAGCCAGACCAGCAGCAGGCACAGTCCTGACCTGCACTGGCGGCACCACCAGGCTCTCCTCCTGGTTCCTGTGCCACAGCAGGTAGTGCCGGTGGGAGAAGGACGGGCTGCAGCACAGGCTTTCACCGCTGTTCCTCTTCTTGCTCATCAAATCTGCACTTGCCTGAGACACCAAGGAAAGGGACCACTGAAAAGGGAGCCTAGCTGTGTATCGGGCCTCTGAAGTTTCCACAGCAACCCAAGAAGCATCCAGCATCGGGACACTGCCCAAGATAAAATATTTATTTAAAGTAAGAGATGTTATGTCAGTTCATAATAGAACTCTAGAAGGAACTGCACAAGATTTCACAAAATAGGCTAAGGCAGCATAAAAAAAGGATGAGAGAAAGCAGGGGAGAAGAGGAGGAAGAAATCCCTTGTTTCTTGCCTGCTGGGAAGAAACGGGAAGGAGGAAGGTGTCAGAAGGAAAAAGTGAAAAGGCAAGATAAAGAGCTGGAACTCAGAACGGACTAAAAAATGGGAGAGGGGACAGGATACAGCAGCCTGGTCTTGACAGGTAACACCCGGCAATCTGCATCCAACCTCCATGCAGCGGGGAGGTGAAAGCCCACCTCTGTGTGCCAGCGCTTTCCTGCTCCCAGGAGAGGAGACGGGCTCTGCAGCAGACGGACAGATGGCATCGCCCCTGCCTGGGCTCCTGCAGGGGATTTTTTCCAGATGGGGAGTTGGAAGCCTCTTTGTGCTGCTACAGCCTTCCTCTCCGGCAGCCCGCGGGTGCTCAGGGCCTCCAGCAGCCTGCACACCCGTGTGGTGTGTTACTCACCACGTGGGCACAGTTACGTCTCGGTATTGTGACCATTTCAGCCCTAGCTAGGGCTTTCTTCCTGTTGGAAAAGTGTCCTTGTTGACTTTTCCTTTCTTTGTAACACACGCCTCTGTTTTAATTTATCGAGAGACTACAAATAAAAACGGGGCCACCAGCACTGATCTGAAGAGAGGTGACACGACTGTTTCGCACAGCAGAACCCCAGACACCACTGCGTCACTCAGGCGCTGACTTCATCAGCCACCCGCGGCGCTTTCCGGTCTCGTCAGGATACCCCTCCTGCCTCCAGCAAATGTGACAAGTTTCCCAAAGCTACCTGGGAAACTACTGGGCAGCCCAGGACGCATCACCCTCATCGCAGCTCTCTGAATTAAAAAACCCAAACCACTTTAAATAACAAGCCCTCACCTTTGATCTCCACTTCCTTAACAGCTGAGCAAATGGGCACAGAAAGGAAAACTTTGGGAAGGTAACCTGGCTGCAGGTTTTACAGTCAAGTAAAGGGAAATACTAAGTTTAATCCCTTTATCTTAGTTACACATTACATTTATGACAACCCTACCTGTGTAAATAAGTACATTTTGTTCTGCTTTCTTATTCTTCCCTTCCTCAGCTTCTTCCCAGTCTGCAGTTGCACCAAGTGACCTTGCTCCTTCCACTTTGTTTTTAGCCAGTTCCACTTTACACCCCTTACTGGACGGTCAGCAGGTATTCCCGTCTTCCTGTCCAACATCCCCCAGTAATACCAGAACAAGGAACAACTGCAGCAGCTGAACGTGGCGTACGGGCAGCGTGCTGTATGCTGCAACCACTTTAATAGCAGCATCGCTCCCTTTTCATTATGAAAGTTCCTTCAAGGGCTTATGCTTTGATCTTGCTGCATAGCCATAAAGCCTTTAAAACCATTGGAGCAATTTGTCAAATACATGACATAAAAGTTCATTTGCTATTAAAAAGGGAAAAAAAGAAAATCGCTCAAGTGCTGTCTGGGCCCCACGCGCCAGGCCTGTGCGGGAAGAGGTGGTGCGATCGTTCTTCAGATTTGCACCTCACTCAATTAAGAATAAAAAGCCAATTTCAGGCTAAGGAGCCTCTCCGGCGCAGACCTTGCCCTGGGCCTGGGGGCTGCTGACACGCGGTGAGCTGCTGGATTCAGTTCTGGCAGGAGACCCAAGTCAAACTGGCGTTTTGAACAGCAGTGGGCAAACTGGAAGCGTGCGCAGATCCAGGGGAGAGCTCGAAGCTCCGGGTGCCAGCCACCTTACGGGAGCTAGCAGCTCCTGCCTGCGCTGGAAACAGCTTCCGAGTGACCTGTGTCAGAGGAAAAGAACATTAAAGGAATCTGGTTTGGGCATGACACTGGAAAGGCAAAGGTGCCACCACCAAACCCAAGTGTTTTTGGTTTGAGCAGACATCATGCCTCACCCGAAAGAGCAAGTATCGCTCAGGGTCTTCTCTCCTAGTTGTGCCAGGAGGAAACCTGGAGCGTCCAGCTTGCCTGCACCCATCTCCAGCGATGCAAGGGCAAGCGCTGGTGTTCCTGCTGTAGAGGAACACGCTCACAACCTCCTGTTCCACAAGGGACAACATTCAAGAATACAATGCACTCCTCCTGTCCCCAAGAACGTTACTTACAAAACTACAATGCAGTGAAACCTGTGTGAACACAACGAAGACAGATACTTTGCTTAAAACAGTAAGTGCAGCGAACTTGGGATGACCCAAGCCAATAACATAAAACAAAATGAGAAAAACGTGGGATTTGTATTACTGGAAGCATCTCAAAGCAAGCGAGGCTGGTGCTGAGTCACACAGATTGTACGAAAGGAGCAGACGCGTTGTGTCAGTCTACAAGTATAAACACATACCAGAGACGACAGAGCAAAACCATGAAGCACCTCCTTCACTGAAGCACGTGCTCTCGAGTCCAGGACCTAAACCGTTACACAGAACCACAGACTAGCGAGGCTGGCAGGGCCTTCTGGCAATGATCTAGCCTGGTGCCCTGCTCCAAGCGTGGCCAGCAAGACCCCCAAAGGAGTCCCATCTCCTCCAATCACTGTTCTTCAGAAAGCCAAAGGAAAAACAGTATTACCAGTCTTGCTTTTTTCCAAGGCAATGTAATGTTTAAACATTTTGTGACCATTTTAATCCAATTTCGATGAATTCCCAGGCACTGTGCTGAAGGCCGCAAATGCTATTTTTTTGTTCTGATATGGGTTTTCTCAGTACTACACAACAGCTTTCTGGCTAACAGCATCCGTACTGTAAGAACAGATGTGGTATAAACAGATGTGGTAGAGTTTACAAATAAAGGTCACAACATTTGGGGTAAGATTGTGTCTCCTCTGGTTCTGTGAAGAATTCTCACCCTTGTTCTCAATTATACGTATGATTTTTAAAATGTGCAGAATCTGAGAGACCCTCAGAATTCAGAAAATACAGCAACCGCTGTCTGTGTTGTCTTTCTCTTCTTGAAACAAACTCAAAATCCTGATGAAAACGCCAAATACAAGCAGTTACAGTAATATGACAGAAGACATGAAGAAACAGCGTGGAGAAATTCATAAAAGTGGAATCTTAGTATAGACCAGGGTAACATTGAACACAGGAAAAAGCTCAGAAAGTCCATCTCTAGAGAAACAGGCAGTGAGCAGTTACAGGCAGACAACCACGTGAAGCAGTGCTTCAGCAAAGGAGAAACCAAGAACCAAGCTACAAGCACTCTGAAAAACCACAGAGGGAAGTGGTGTTTTCACATACAAAGTCCTTGACCTGGTCCTCAAGAAAGAACCCACCACGCTCACAGAACCAGGATGGTGACCAGCAGCTAAAAAACAATTGAAATAAAAATTTAAAAAAAAAAAAGTGACACACAGGCACTACTGTAATAAAATGTTTTTGTTTAAAATGATTTCAGACAGAGAGCAACTAGTCATCACCTGATTAGAATGCAACATATGTTCCATTAGACAGAGCTACCAAATGTCTGTACACTCAGCTGCATTGGGGATAATAAGCTCCCATTTGCTATAGGCACTGTGTGTTCTTTTCATTTTACTTCTAGTGGCAATTAACCTCCCTGTTATTAAGAAAATTGAGCTAAAAGTGGAAGACAAACACACTCATTTGCAACACTGAAGAAACGAGATCCTCTTCCATACGCCCATTCCTTCAAATGTGTTTTTACCTCTGAGGCTCTTTCAGATACAGAGAAACAAATCCAACCTTCCTCCCAACCTGTGATTTCCCAGACTCCTCAGGCAGAAGCCCCGTGCAGCTCTCACAGGCGCTTTACGCGCGTGGGCTTCTCCTCTGCACCTCCATCTCCTTGGAGTTTGCATTCCAACTACAGGCTGCAACCTCCAATTCGGGGCCACCACCCTAAATCTGGAGATAAAAATCTGACTTAGCACACACTCTCTGAAACACAACGGGCATTTTCTCTGACAAGTATTTTAAAAAGCCCACCAACGCTTAGGAGCATGAAGAATACGGCACTCTGCTGTCGAGCATTTAAATGCACGTAAGCAATCCAAAGTATCAGAAGAGAAAATTCACCCCCAGCTAAAGCAAAGATCACCAAACTCAATCAAGGAAAGTTCTTACCCTCAGGCCTCCAAAAACTATCACAATTTGTTTCTCAGGTAGAAAACTGGGAACAGATTCTGGAGGGGTGATGGTATAGACAGAAAAATGAAGGAAGAGCAGTTTATTTTACCATGGGGGGTGGGAAGTCACAGATTGCATGGAGTTGGGAATGCTATAAACCACAGTGATCCTCCCCCGGTTTAAAGAGAAAACCGCCTGCCGTGCCCCAGCGGGATCGTACTGCGTGCTGCAGTTGCACGAGCGAATATGAAACAGAATTTGCAGAATTACCTGGTTCTGCCAAGGCCTCTCAACCCCCAGCAGCAGTGCAGCTCTGTCTCCACCAGCGCTCAGCTGAGCTCGTCGGCTGACTGCAGGCAGAGGCACACGCAGAACTGCGGGTCACTCCTTTGCTCTTGCTCAGTTGGGTTCCCCCCCCCCTCTATTCTTCTCCCAGCCTGAGTTGACAACCAAGTTCCTGGGCTGTAACACACATATACTACCTGACAGTTAGCAAAGTTTTGGGTTTTCAGGTAAAACACAGACACTTGGGGTAGGTGGGGAAAGCCAAGAGGATGCCAGCAGTGATGGATATGCTACTGCTCGTTGTCTGTGCTAAATCAAAGTCTGAAGAACACATTTTACGTTTGCAGGCGGACAGCTGGAACGCCGCTCATCGTTCAGTTACAGACGACAGGCGAGGCGCTTTGAATAATCACAGGCAGCACGAGGGGAGGTATCCAGAAGCCCCTGCACTCGTGTGTGGCCCTCACAGCTCTCTGTTGCTAACAATACTAACATTCCCAGACTTTTTTGGCAGGGTTGGTTTTTGTTTGGTTTGGTTTTTGTTTGGGGTTTTTTTTTTTCCATTTTCTGTATAGGAATTAAACCAAAAATCCATTAGCAACAACTGGCAGAAAAACACTGTTCCGAGACACAATCAGCCTCAACGGAACAACCCGATCCATGTCTGTTCCTGCATTTGGAAGACCAGATTTTCCTGGGGCAGGCGACGGTAACCTTTGCTCATCCGCGTTGCCTATATTTGGATGCACGAAGTGTGTTAGTTCTGAATTTGTCAGGGCTTGTAGACTTGCAGAAGAGTTCTTTGGGCTTCATCCCCAGGCTGGCTGCAAACTCGGACGAAGGCTTGGAAGCAAAGGAAGGAGCGCAGTTAGGAGGTCAGACTTGCAGAAGGGGACAGGCTGCCCAGCATCAGCGCAAAGGTTCCTCTGCAGAGACACAGATCTCTCCTTTCACCTCCCCTTCTTGCGTAAAATGTGCAGTAAATTTTACTGGGAATTACAGCCTATTCCTTGAACCAAAAAAACATGTTTTGGATGTTTAACGGCTTACTAGTTACAACTTCTGTGCTTAGTTTGAAGCACACTGTAGCTGTTCTTGGATGTTCGTGTATTTTTCTCTGTATTCTTGTTTGAAAAAGGACATTCCAGCTTTGTATAACTACCTCCTAGAAGCGATTAATGTTAGTCCCTAGAAAGGAAACGCAGTATTATATATTGCACACTGACCCAAGCGACTGGAATAGAAATACCTTTGAAGATTAGGGCCTCAGTAACACAATCTCACTGGCATCAGGAAGACAGCAAAGTGAGGCCTGTCCTCATTCACCTCAAGACAAACTATTTGTGGCACAGGGTGTATTTCTTTTAAGAAACATTTTCCAAAATTATCTTTGCACAATGATCAGCAGAGAGCTGAAACAGCTCAGGAGGGGCAGAAAAGCCTAAATCCCTCGGTGATGTGAACATCAGACTCGAGAAACTGGAGCAGCTGTGGCACCTCTACAAATTCAGAAGGCTCCTACCACAAGAAATAAGGACCTAGCTTGTTAAAGCATTTTTTATTTAAGTATTTGGAGGGAAACTTTCATATCATGAGTAAAAATACTAGAGTTGAACGTTGTTTAAAAAAAAAAAAAGAAAGTCAAGATGATAGGCTCTCTGTGCAAACACAGCAGTTTTTGATGGAAAGGGGAAGCGAGGGTTTTCATAACATACTCCCTTTCAAATAAAAAGAATTAAATGATAGTTAACTGCAGTACATGTCATCATTGCTTATACAGTTAAGAGAATGAAAAACAACAAAAAAAGCCATTTCAGAGAACGCAACCTACAATGGAATAAATTCATTCGCAGCAGAGACAGAATAAGACTGCTTTTATGAAAATTACAAAGAAACATGATACAACAAAAATAGGGTGTGGGGAATTTTCCACTACGATTAAAAATGAAAAACAAAAACCAAAAAAATTCACTTTTTGAACACCATTATTATTCAAACACATATGAAGTTTCAACCTAGTTTTTTTTCTTTATACATGGGAAACACTGTTAAAGTGAATCTTCGAGAGTGAGAAGGCACAACGAACTGTTGGCTGATACCTTTAACGCACCCTCAAGAAAGAAGAAATGATGTGGCATGATGCAAAAAATCATTAAGTGTTTATATATATTCATATATCTTTTCATTAAAAAAAAAAGCGGCAACAAGTCATTACTTCAGTGCCAAAATGTACTTTTGTCTGGTTGACTCGCTCATTAAGATGATTTCTCACGTAGAGCTGTGTGGCATTTCTATACAGTGGTGAAAGTGGGTGAGTTTGCGTTGTTGCATTTCGTATTAGATTGGTAAATCAAGCGGTTTCTAGGTTCTGAGAAGCCAATCCTATGAAGTATTCCTAAACCCTACGCAAATGGAATAATTAAATTCACTGTCTAGAACGGAATACTCCTCTGTACAACGTGGCAGTTCCACTGGATTCAGTTTGATATGTAATGTCTTGTAGCAGATGTTATAACAAAAATAACTTTTGCTTTTTGATTTACCTCACTGAGGCCATTAATGCTGTTCCTATAGTCGGTTTTCTGGAGTTGGATGACACTTCACTGCTGTCCAAAATGAGTTTGAACCTTAACCCTCCAGAGTTTGTTCACTTTGTTGTTTATATTATTGCACTAGCTACTAAAGTCTTATATCTTCCTATATAAATCTAATTGTTCAGAGTGCAGATTCTATATTTAGATAATGAACTGTATGAAATAAATAAAATAAGGGGATTTTCTGGTCAGAGTTGCTGATATGTTGAATACCTTAATTATTTCTAAAGTAAACAGTTTTGGTGTATATTCTTAAAAACCTACGGTCATTCAGCATAAAAGCCTTGACGTAATACTTTAAGAATGGATTCGTTTTCCTTCTCAAAAATGCATCAAAGAATTGTTTTAAATACAGAATCTGTGAGGCTTCCTACAAATTCATCTAAACTGTAATACAAACACAGTTTGTAATTCAGATAATATAGAAAGTTCTCTAGTGTCCATTGAAGTAAGGTCCCCAAAATGCAGTCTGTTTTGTTTCTGAACAGGAAAACATTGCAAAACATTAAGCGGTTCCACTGGCTGAATAAGAGAACTGAGGAAAATGAGGTCTTCTCTCGTTATCTACACAATCCATGCTGTCATCTGAAAAATAATAATAATAAAAAAAACAGTAGACAACATTTTCTACCTTTTCAAGTAAACAAACAGTAAGATAACGCACAGTAAAATTATTTCAGAAAATGTCACTGTTGCCTTTTTTCTTCCACAACTTAAAACCACAAAGAAATGGGAACTCTTAAATCTCACTCCATTAAACGGGCATCGCAGACGATCCCGACTGCTGCATGTAAACAGTTGTTCGGATGTCCATTTAAATTGCTAGGAGCTGCATTGCTTAAATCCATATTCAGTGTTCTGAATTTCTGGCAACAGCTATTTCAGAGCATCAAACATGCTCAGCTACCATAAAAATAAAATATATTTTGATTGAATATGGACGTTAGTCCACACTCAGTTGACTGCTTGCGTATACACAGGGCATGTGCCGATGCACACACGCAAAAGTCATGCGCAGAACTATTTTCCAGTGGGAATGTGCAGATTTGGAAAAGACAACAGTACGGATAATTTCACTGTCTTCTAAAGCACATTTTTCATTTCCCAAACTGGAAAGCTGGGAAAAGTTTTGCACCAGTTTACAAGCTTCTTGGTCCAACGCATATACAGATAACCAGCACGTTTAAACTGGTGCTTCTTCACGTGGTCTGAAGAGACCAGGTAACATCACAGCAAATTATTCTGGTCCTCTGGAGAACACAGTGGGCAATGTTTGGGAAAACGTTACCTTGGTCAGGAGGAGTGATTGTTATCATCTGTGCTGTAAATTCTTCATCAAAGTATCTTGTATCTGTTTCAGATGTAACTTGTGGCTTAAACGGAGGTACAAGCTACGAAAGAAAACAAAAAAAGTCTATTTACGGTTCTTGCAGTTTCTTGTTTGAAACAGGCAAAATTTGAAATAGAGCTCTAAGCTACAGTGCCTTTTCTGACATTCCTAAAATAAGTTTAAAACACGCCAGTTCCTAAAGAAGGAACCAGATACAGTGAAAAGTATTTATTTAAGTGTGCATTTCCTATTTATGGAGGATTTAAGGCATTGTGTCTCTAGGATTTAATTGCACAAAGAAAAACCTAAAATCCTAACGTTTCTTCAAGTAATAAATAACTTGCTTACAAATGTGTAAAAATAACGGTCTACACTGGTTCCCCACCCAGTTATATGGCAACTGTCATCTGCATCTAGTCAGTCAGATTTATGTTTGAGGAGGATGAAAATGAAGAAGATGCTCAGTGATACCAAACTGACCAGCTGGACTTGGGTATCACCACAAGGGTTGTAATGTTCACAAAACAATTTCAGCTACAAAGCTACTGTGCCCAAGCAGCTCTGACTGCAACGGTGCTGTAGGTCGGACCAACCTGGAAGAACTTAGGACATTAAGAATTTATACTCCCAGTCACCAAAATCAGTTTGACATCAATTCTGAACTTGGAAAATCTGGAGTGTTTACAAAAAAAAAAAAATCAAGCATGCTTAGCAGTGAACATTCTTGTTTTGTTACATCATGAGTTGCACTATTTGGGTTTCATTCTTGATGCTCGCTTGGGCAGAAGGCTAGAAATCATCCATGTGTACCTAGGCAGGCTCTGGCAAGAGGAACTCCAGATGGAGCGGAGCTGCTTGACTGGGGCGGGAGGAGGAGCGCGCCTGGGAAGCGGGGTGGCAGAGCTGGATGCATACAGATGCACGGAGTTGGAACACGTACAATTTTGGAGGGCAGCGGAGCTGGGATTCAGACCTCGCTCACCTCCCCGCCGCACCATGCGGTAGAAACAGAATGTAAACACTGCTCTTAGCCCTCCCACAGAGGACATGTAATAGCTCTCGGCGCTGGGCTTCAGTTCGCCCACCTTAACTGGGGTTAAGCATGGCCATCTTTTAATAGCGCAGAGCCACACCAGGCAACAATTTAGGAGCGTGATTGAGGAAGTTACACAGCTTCCAATCTCAAACTGCAGGGAAGGGTTTAGCAAGGCAAATGGTAAATTGCTCCAGCTGGAATTAAGCAGTGACCCCGAGACTTGCGCTTCTGCTCGTACAGAAATAAGAACACCACCAACAGAAATCACCACCTGGAAAACATCAGCAAATCTTGAGTGTACAAAACACCTCTTCCCCTCACCCAACTTCTCCTCCAACTTAGATCTGAAGAATCATTTTCTTGGAAAGTCGGTTAATATGAAAAGCACTAGCTTCAAGCTCCCTATTGCCAGGATCAGCTTTCTGATCTGTTTTGAGAGCACCTAACAGAGTGGTGTCCTGTCCTACAAACAAAAGTCCAATGAAGCACCTTCATTTTCAAAGTAAAGACTTTAGGAAGTGTAATCTACACGTATGGTGGTATTTCCAAATACAAAGAAACAGTTGAAAATTTAAAACAATTTTTTAAAAATTAAGGGACACAAATATTCTATTATAAGAGAGCACGATTGTAGTATACATTCATCATCATTTCTTTGAATTACTAACGATCCTCTGTGCCCAAAGATGGCTTAAAGGAGCCTGACAAATGCTCCTGTCAAAAAAAATTAGGCCCTTAGAAGTGGTCTTTATGTCCTGAATTTAAAAAGAAAACAGGATATCCCAAAGTCAGGAGTCACTCTGATCTGTACAGTCCTCCTGAAGCTACTGAAGAGGGAATGCTTCACGTTGTGATGTTAATAACGCTGTTCTCAATCATGTCACACCAACATATTACATATAAACACCCTGCTGAGGGCGAGCATTCCCTCTTCCACGTTAACTCTA
This sequence comes from Psophia crepitans, assembly GCA_013399095.1. Lineage (NCBI taxonomy): Eukaryota > Metazoa > Chordata > Aves > Gruiformes > Psophiidae > Psophia > Psophia crepitans. The sequence continues at coordinate 103,443 of VWZZ01003700.1, read as the reverse complement.
TTCTCTTTCTCCTTATAGCAGTTTTCCGCCTACTCCTTAAAGCGAACCTTGGTTTGTTTCTGACGCGCTGCGCGTGCACGTGTCGATAAGTTCTGCCTGTCCTTTTAAGCTAAGGGTGGTTTTGGCACTCGCGCTGCTCCCAGTTGCTCTGGCTTGCTGTGCGCAGCGCAGAGTGATTTAGGACTTGGACTAAATCTGCAGCAGACACCTGAACTACACACATCAGAGCGACCCGGAGCAGCAATCCTAAGTCAGAACACACATGTAACGGGCAAGCGCTGCCTGTATCGTTTTCCCATTTATTTTAGTATCTGTTAAAAGCAATTTGAGACAGATTATGATGCACCCACAAGCCAATTCCATCCCCCCCAGCTGTCCAATTCAGAACATGAAGCTGGAAACAGGGCAAGCCACAGAAAGCTCCAACGCTGGCTTTACCAAGCAAATATGTTGCTTTACTGAAAAGCTGTCAGTGCAATAGCTCTGCAGTTCCGCTGGCAGAGAGGTGCCACCTGTAGCCTCCCACTGCTGCAGACCAGCATGATACCTGCAGGCTTAGGGTGGTTTAAGAGACAAAAAAAGACCAGAAAAAAGCCGTGTGATTAAAATCTCATTGCCTATGTTTCACTTGTGGGTGGGCAAAACACTGCAAATTAAATCGCGCCTTTCTTTGCACCGGAGACAAACGACAACGCTCTTTCAGGAGAGTCTAATGAGTATTTTCCATTCTTGGGACAACCCCAGTTATTCAAAACTCCTTATAATTCAAAGCAAATCTGTGTTTCCAAAATGCTTAATTAGAAAGTAAGTGTTCTCACTTACCCCAAGCCTATATTCATAAACATTTCACCATTATTTGGAGATAGCGGGTAACCACGCTTAGCGCATAAACACCTCTAGGCAGCTGACAAAATCCAGCTTTTAGCCATGAGACTGCATTTCAGGTAAATGCTGCGAGATTCTCTTTGGACCACCCAGAACGTAGGCAGCAATTACTCACAGGCTTTCTGAAATCTCTTCATTTGCACAGCATGGCTATTTCTACAGTAGCAGGTAACAGTTTACATCCAATTTCAGATGCACACGCTAACGGCCCAGGAGCAAAACCAGAATCGAGCCTCCTTGGATATGCCAAGGTCAGAAATAGTCTCAATTAGCACACTGTTTTCTCCAAAACATGTAACATTTGGAATTTTCTGGTAATTTCGACAACAAACTCAGTTAGTACCTACTATGGGACAATTCATGAAAGCTTTCTCAGTCCAATGGAGAAGTAAATTGCCTCCAGCTTGTGTGATTTCTCCTCCATTCAGTGAAGCAGGACTACCATCAAATAACAACTTCACTGAAGATGTGAGCCCTGTTAACATCTTTTTACCTTAAGGCTGCAAAAAAATAGCCAAACTGCAAGTATTCAGCTTGCCAGCCGGGTGAAAATGGGGGTAACCGCTTGTTTAGAACAAGAACCCAGGTATACTTTTTACATTATACTGAGTAAACTCCACACAACTCCCTCCTGCCCTCACGGCTGCACGCAGGTCTCTCTCAAGGGATGCTTTGAAAGAAGAGGTCTAAACTCTGTCTACACTTTTAAGGCACAAAAAACTTATTTTATGATTTTTCAGTTCCCTTTAGCCACACAAACCTGTGAGCAACTGAAAGAAGAGAAGGAAGCTGAGCACTCTTTGTAATTGTATATAGGCACTGGACATATGGAAACCAGTGGTGGTGTTTGGTTGTTTTTTTTTTAAAGAATACAAACATTGTTAATAGATCACTCTATTAGTTTTATTGAAAGAATCCAAAGAATTAAAACTCTCTGCTAAGCTTCTTAGCTGCTCCCACCAACTGGAAGGGAAACTAAACCATATTTAGAGATCAACCGAGATCTGGTATCCTGAGGGGGAAGGAGGGAAATTGGGAAAGGCTGGGACTGAGTGAGATCATGTGGCACCAGCAGATGGGACCCTTGAATCACCAGACCCATGCTTCAGTTAGCTGGATTTCCCATGAGCGTTATGGGAAACATGGCTGGTGAGAATCAAATAGGAGAGGACAACAGCAGGACGCCCTGAAAGCATGAAGCAGGGCATCTTGGAGGAGTGGAATAAGTTCCCTGTGAACAAAGGGACAGTGAGGCATAGGCAGCTGAGACACACTCATATGGAAGGGGCTGGGCTCGGACTGCAGCGCCTCCCCACTGGAAAGCCTATGAACTCAGCAGCTCTCAAGGGAAACCAGCGAGAAACACCACAAAGTGCAGACACTTCGCATCAGCCCACTGTCACCAAAGAAAAAAATACTAGGCTTGGGTTGATGTCAAAGTCTATACTTCTCTGCACTTGCCTATCCAGTCTAATTTCATTATTCAAGAGAGGGAAAATGGAAAGAGAGCAAACAGCCACTACTGCTTCTACAAAGTTTTGCTTCCAGGTGCTCAGGAACCAACAATAACTCCTGGGCTCGCAAGGGGTACGTCAGCTGATAGCAAGGAACGGCAACAAGAATTCACAGGAAAAACCATTTTAAAAGCTTATATACTGTCTAAATTTGGAAGCAATTTTGGTTACATCCTATTTATTCAGTCACAGAAACAAGTGTCTCTCAATGAGAGATACTCAATTCATTGCAAAAAAGCAGCTTTGGTTCAGCAGTAATCCGATTACGGTATTTTAAGAAACATGAAGCAATTTAGCCTTGTTACAAACAACTGCAAATCTCTTCCGTAGAGGCCTTCTGTGTACCTTGCAGAGGGCAACAAAATCTGAAACATTCAGTATATCCACAGCTACAATTCACCCTGGGAGAACAGTTGTGTAAATACCTTTTTCTCGTATACGTCTTGCCAAACAATGCCAGCAAAGAATTTGTGCTGCATAATCTCCTTGGCATCATCAGGACCACCACCTAACCTGTTTGGGGGAAAATAAGTAATTAAAAATTTGAGTACAGTTGTGGGTTTTTTCATACAATTTTTATTAAATGGTAGTTAAGGAATTCTGAGTTTATATATGTGCTTTTTGTGCCAGGGCTGCAGCATAGCCTATTTGAGGCTTCAGAACTGTTCCACTAGAAGATCTGAAAACATGCTAACAAATAGAATTAGAATAAAATTCTCTCTTCAACAAACAAACAAACAAAAAAAAATATCACAATTCAAAAGACCTGCCCTTCAGGAAAGATGCTGTCCTAGAGACCACAGCAGATCCTGCAAGTAAAAAATCTGAGCCACACAGCCTTCTCTCTTTCCAAATTAACGAGCGACTACCCTTTACAATTTTCCAGAGCAGAGTGATGCCAGCAGTAAAACTGAATTTGATTTTGAAGCGTGAGGCAAGGATTTTTAAGACAAACTGATTTATGCAACCTGATTTAAATTTCCATTAAAGAAAACAGTTGACAACTGCAGTGATAATATCACGTTGCATGCAAATCTTTCCTCCTCCTCAGCTTCACGAAAGCACAAAGGGTGTTTTATTGACTTCAGGTATATCAAGATAAAGCACTTTTATTCCAAAATAAAACTGTCCACACAGCTTATAGATGCAATCAGTTTAGTTGCACTCTTGAGCTAACAGATGCTTAAATTTTGCTGTGGAGGTTAAAATGTTCTCTAAGAGACTGAACCACATCGGCAAGCGAAGGCACGCTCTGAAAGAACAAAACACACACTGAGTAATCAGCAGGAGACTTCCTTTCAGGTAACAAGGTTAAGGCGATGGTCAGGATTTTAAGTCCAAGAGGTGCCACCAGCTCATCCAGGCTGACCTCTAGGATCTGCCTGTTCTCTGATTCTCGGGGCCACTGGCAAGCTGAGATATTATTCCTATTTTAAGAGGTTGAAACAATGGCTCTATGTGACCAAGGCTGGAGCTATACTGCTACAGAAAAAAAGGCCAAGGACTGTTCCCTGAACCTGAAGCCAACCTGCCAGGTCAGGCCTCATCCGTCCTGCACAGCACTTGGCCCTGGATCTCCTCCAGGCCACATGTGGTAACCCTGTGGCCCTAATACATCATTATTTGGGGGTAGAGGGGTGGGGCTTGGTTGAAAATGTCAGAGATACTGTGGAGACTGTGCTACAGCCCATTGCAGTGGTATTTTTACAGCTTGAGACTGCACTGCACGCTCTGGGATGTAGCTTGAAGGCACAATGCTACTGGGGCAGCGCTGGACGATCGTTTAGCATGGAGGAGTTAAATATAGCGGCACGTCGTCCATACTGCCGAGTGGGAACGGATCCTGGCGCGTGCAGCCCTCTCGACCCTGCCCAGGCGCTGCCTTCAGAGAGCGCAGGCTGGCAGAGGCCACGGCTGTACCGCAGAGCAGGCAGCAGAGGTGACGGCAGTTCAGAGTCCGCGCTTGTTTCCTGGCACCCTCCATTTAGTGGCACAGCAGCCTGAGGGGTTTGCTCCTTTGTGTTCCTTCAGGAAACACGCAGCGGAACAGGTCCCCAGTCTTTGAGTAGCAAAGTGTTGGGTGATGCTCTCCTTCCCCGGGTAAGCTCTAAGACCAAGCCGGAGTACACCCTAGAGCCCCACAGGCCAAAAGCAGCTGGACGATGGCTGTCCCATCTGCCTGGCAGCGCGCTGTACAGCTGCAGAGCAGCCTGGAACAGAGACGGACTCCAGGGCAGCCTGGGAACAGAGACAAACTCTGTGAGTAATCATCTCTCGGCTGGTTCCCCACAGGTCCAGAGGCTTTGCCAAGTCTCTACACCAGGCTCCTCGCTGCTTCCCTAGCGCAGATGATCATGGTGAAGAAGAGGGTGGAGTTGATCCTCTTTATCCACAAATGTGAACAAATTCCACTTCTGCACACAAGTTCAGGAGTGACTATGAGCTGAGAACAACCTGAACCGTGTTTTGCAGAAGCATGCAGGAAGGTTGGCTGGCTGCACCCACGTACGGGTGTACGTTATCTAATACGAGGCTTTGTTCCATGAAGTGCAAATACATACTCAGGTAAATGCCAAGAAAAACCCCAGATGTTTTACTTCCTTTTAAAAATCTATACTATTAAACAAATCTATTCAGAGTGAATACTGAAACGATAGAAACCTCGTATTTTGGATATGGAGTTACTCCAAAATACGCTCTTGTTTTTCAGAGATATTACAAAAAGACTCTCAAGGAGAACAAAATTAAATCAGCACCTAATGCAAAAATCATGGTTAAGCCCCAGTGAGAACTGAAAAAGCAGCAGGTTTGTCTTTTGTAAGGACATGCAACAACTGAAGAGAAATATAGCAGGAATAAAAGTATTGAAAAGATTCTTGTACAATAAAGTTAAATTCTGTGCATTTAAGTCTTCAGACAGAACCAAATATATTATAAATAGGACATAAAAAGAACAAGCTATGGAGATTTAGAGTATACAAGGAAATATAACAGAAAGTGTAGAGGCTGAAAAGCAATTTAAAAAAAAAAAAACAAAAACAAACCAACAAAAAACCCTCAATCCCCAAACTTCTGTCCAAATTGGTCGTCTTATAAAATACCTGCCAAACAATTCTGGTTATTCATTTAACTTCCATCTATATTTGAGAGCCTTTGTTTCTACGTTACAGCTAAATCCCAAGGAGAAAATTATTAATAAAGTGCAACATCAATATTAAACAGAAACCATTTCCACATTTTTAATTTTTATGAAACTGTATTGCAAGCTCCTTTAATCATTTAATGACAAATGGCTGTGCTCCAGGAGTCAAGGGCAATCAGCTATCATTCCACAGAGAAATCATGTGCAAATATTTTTAAAAATTTATGTGATGTAATTATATATATATATACAAAAAATATAGTGTATACACACACAGTCAACGGTGGAAGTATTATTATCACAGGCCAGAAGATGGCAATTAGGGGATCACAGGAAGAATATCGCTTCTCTACTTCTCCATGTAAAGGTAAACGGTGCTCAGCACCCAGGTCCATGCCTAGCTCTTTAAGGAGAAACCTACAAACTTCTGGTTTTACAGTTAAAACGTTTGTACAGCAAAAACAGCCAAGCTCCAACACAGGAAAGCGGGCAGCGACCGCCTTCACTCTGCCCTGCCAAAGAATCCCATTCCTGAACTCGTGCTTCACCATATTAGGACCGCTATACGGATTCTGACTGTGGGCAAATCCTCATTTCTGTTGTTTACAGATTTCCACGTGCACCATCCTCATCTGAGGAGACGGCCACAGTTTCAGGCACTATTTCTGTTGCTGTTCTGTCTTCACACAATTTCCCTACCTTCCCCCCCACCCCGGCTCTGAAACCTGGTTCTAACTAGAGTGCAAATCGGCAAAAGGTACTGGTGTTCACCAGCTCAGAGCACACAGATGTGTATTTCTCCTTCTCTGGTACAGTCAGGATGGTAACTATTTTATTTGACTATGGCTCTTCCCTTCAGAAGTCTCTAATAGCCCCGGGAAGGATTTAGGAACTGCACTTATGTTGCTTTCCTGTGGCCGGCACTCGCAGCACGGAGAAGCTCTGGTTGGCTTTGGGAACAGGATGATTTGATGATTTGGAAGGAAAAGGCCATATTCTTCGCAAAGCCCTGCACACACAGTCTTTGGGGGCTTTTCTGCTCAGAGATTAAGACTTCTGGAAAGCCTAATGCAACTGCCAGCTCTGTGCTCAGCTTTACTTCCCCACTTCTTCATTAACCGCACGCGTGCAACACAAACGTAGCGGATCCAGTAACGTTGGAAAAGCTCCCACCCCCCAGCATTAGTAACCACAAAGGAGTCATGTTTGAGGATGCTGTGGCTTGGGAAGTCTCTAAACTACCAATTTCTAGAAAGCTGGGGGAAAAAAACCCCAAACCTCTTTAAATTTGCCTTTTATGTTTTCCTCAGCTTCAACTTAGGTTTCTTATGGGTGAACTGCTTTGAGTTTGTCCAAACTTGTTCTGAGTAGCTTTGGACTGAACCGATTTAGACTACAATTCGCATATGGAACAGTTAAATCTTAGTCTACCTCAAAGCACCTGGTGAAACATATATGAAACGATGAGCACTCTGCAGCTCAAGCGACACCCAGGACACTGGACGTATCTCGAGACAGAAACACTTTTTCGCTCAACACACGCAATTCAGAGCAAACATAAGACACTTCCCATGCGGGTTGCATAACTGGATGCCCACAAGACATGAAGCTGGCTGCCTTAAGAGGACCAGCTATTCAAGGTTAGCTCCTCCTGCCTGCTGCCAGCTAGCTGGGACCACCTCCAGGCCCCTGCAGCCCCCATGACTGTCACCACTACCTCTCCCAACTCCAGCAGCCACTGTGTGGGCTGCAGATCTAGCTGCATCTGAGAGCAAGTTTGCACAGGCCAGCTACCCTTCCCTCAGCAGAGCACCACAAACAAGAATCACAGAATCATTTAGGTTGGAAAAGACCTTTAAGATCATCAAGTCCAACTGTTAACCTAACACTGCCAAGTCCACCACTAAACCATGTCCCTAAGTGCTACATCTACATGTCTTTTAGATAGCTCCAGGGATCGTGACTTAACCTCTTCTCTGGGCAGCCTGTTCCAATGCCTGACAACCCTTTTGGTGAACAAATTTTTCCTAGTATCGAAGTAAACCTCCCCTGGAGCAACCTGAGGCCTCTTGTCCTATCGCTTTTTACTTGGGAGAAGAGACTAACGCTCATCTGGCTACAACCTCCTTCCACGTAGTCACAGAGAGCAATAAGGTCTTCCCTCAGCCTCATTTTCTCCAGGCCAAACAACCCCAGTTCCCTCAGCCGCTCCTCATAAGACCTGTGCTCCAGACCCTTCACCAGCTTTGTTGCCCTTCTCTGGATATGCTCCAGGGCCTCGATGTCTTTCTTGTGGTGAGGGGCCCAAAACTGGACACAGTACTCGAGGTGAGGCCTCACCAGTGCCAAGTACAGGAGGACGAACGATCACTGCCCTGGTACTGCTGGCCACACTATTCCTGATACAAGCTGGGCTGCTGTTGGCCTTCCTGGCCACCCTGCTGGCTCACGTTCAGCCAGCTGCCAACCAGCACCCCCAGGTCCTTTTCTGCCAGGCAGTTTTCCAGCCTGCAGCCTGTAACATTGCATGGCGTTGATGTGACCAAAGTGCAGGACCCAGCACTGAACCTTGCTGAACTTCATAAATATTGGCCTTGGCCCATCAATTCAGCCTGTTCCGATCCCTCTGAAGAGCCTTCCTACCCTCCAGCAGATCAATGCTCCTGCACAACTTCGTGTCATCCGCAAACTGACTGAGGGTGCACTCGATCCCCTCATCCAGATCAGATACAGATATCAGACATACACGTTAATTACAATTTAGGACACAGATATACACCTTAACTATGAATTACACCTTTTCACAAGGAAAAAACCCAAGAAGCTGGGTTTTCATGCGGGTGAAGGCTTGACTGACCCTGATCTTTCTTAGCATCTGCAGTCAGATGTTTTCCATCCACTCTAGATGTGGAAAGAACCACTATCACTAGAAAGAATGAAATACTGCATCTCTGTGTGGCTCCAAGGACTGATCACCAGTTCCCAGCAACCACCTGGGAAGGTGTTCTTCACTCTGTGAAGTCATTACATCTTTTAACAGGCGTTTGTGAAATACCACATCTTCCTCCTCTCATTCTTGCTGAATGGCAAGGTCCAACAGCACCAAGAAGGTAGATGAAATAACTTGTGACAAACCCCATCTGAAAGAGGCTGAACAACCCTGACCTATGACAGGGAGCACTAAGGCATGTACTGAAAACACGTGATCCAAATTCAGATGAAACCATCCTGAAGTTCTCTCAAGTTTAAAGCCTGCTAAGATTCAGGAGTTGTGAGACACCCTGCTGCTGCAAACCCACCCACCCATCTAAAGTCAGCCCATTTACATGGGGCCCTCAGATCCATGACCACTTTTCGCAGGCTGCAGTCTCCACAGCCAGAAAAAGAATAATAAAAGTTGGTTTATGTGTGAAAAAAATGCTCCTTCCGTTTCACACATGTCACAAAGCAGCACAGGAGAATATCAGGTCACATTAAAAGGAAATATTTACAGAATAGATTTTTTCCTTCTTAGGAAAATTAAGGCTCACGTTACAAGATTAATAAACTTATATCAATCCCAAAAGAAACTTCAAAATTCCTTTTCTCTTACAAAATGGATTTTATACAACCAAATTTAGAAAAGAGCCATGATTAAAAGCAGAATGCAATGTATCCTTCTTCACATTTTCCCCATATGCCTGTGAGTTTGAGACTGAACTGGTACTACTGAATGCAGAATGCATTCTATATATCGAGCTCAGGTATAAAAGGTAATTTTTAAGATTCAACTCACTGACAGAGGTCACAATCCCCTAGCTCCTTGATATTTAACTTAAAATATCCTTGTCACTGAGCTTCATTATACCACTCTTTTTTGTTGTTGGGTTTTTTTAGAATTTTATGGGAAGGGACATTTCCCAGTTTCATTTTTCTCATGGTTTTAGCTGTCTCCTCTGTCCCACTCTGAAGTTCATCAGCAGCTACTAAACACTGATGTTTTGTGCCCCAGAGACATTACGATGGCACCAATGTCTGTCCACCACTGGGCTTTGTGGAAGAGGGGATTTCTGTTGAATTACGCAGTCATTCCTCAAAGCATCATCCACGACCTAATGTCAACCAGACCATCATACATTATTTAACTTTTCCTTGAATGCACTTTCATAGCTATCTGGCTGTTTTTCTTCCATATGGCTCCATGAACTCACTATGAGTCAACTACCAAGTAGCCCAGGCCCCCACCCCAGCACACAGACCACACAGTAAAAAGAAAATAAAACTACAGGGCCAGGACTCAAGACTTCTACCCCTAGTACTTCCAGCTCAGTTCTCCATACTGCCTGAAATGCCACAAAGTGCAGAGATTCGCAGAATCACAACTTCAGTTTAAAAAGTTGGGTGAACGGTGATTAGGGAGAAACTAGTATTTAAGAATGGTCCATGAACCAAAAAGCTTGGGAAGCACCAGTGTAATTAGCAAGCTGCAGGCATGTGTGCAGGCTTGTCTAGTCTGTAGTTATTTCTATCAGCAGCATGAAAATCATCTGTCCAACAGATCAGAGCATCGTTGGTTCCAAGCCTGCAGAAGATACATGTGAAGAAGTGGCTATTTGTATAAAATGAGCATATTGTGGAGTAATTATTGGCATTGGGAAAACCTTGTAATTAGAAACAAGTGGGTGTTCTTTGTTTGTAAACAAGTTGCATTTTGGTTCATCAGAGATGCTCCTTTAAGAACAAATTACAGCAGATGCTGCTAGCATTTCCAGTGATTGAAAGGCCCCACCTGAATAAGCTACAAAAGGGTCACAACTGTATTTAACCCAGCGCTTTCCTGGACAGGAATCCTGTTGGCAGGGGCTGCAACCACGCTCGCAGAGCACAGTGCCTAGGGGGGCTGCTAATCAATCACACAACCTTCTCCTGGAGGTCCCCTCGCAGCTCCCGCCGGGTTCAGGAGGGGTGTGCAGCTGTTGCCACCTAGTACCAGGCTGGCCATGGTCCTGACCACAACTGTTCTCAAATCCCCATGTCACCACTAAGTTGAATCCTCCAGCAGTACAAACTGTGGATTTGCATTACAAGACCTCTCAACAGGACTATCTGTCAAGAACAGTGATGGAAATAGCCTATGGTGATGACAAAAATCCTTGCAGTAAGCACCCATGTACTTGCAAAAACCATTTTCCTGCTATGTGCACGTACACATGCAGACTAAACAAACATCAGAAAGCAAACCGGAATGCTCTGCTTGCACCTCACATGAAAGATTTCCTATTTGGGGCCCATTTACGGTGGAAGGTTCGGGACAGGAGATCAGGGGCAGAGTCACAATATTATTTGTTTTAAAAATGTCTGGGTTGACAAGATGGCAGGTTGTTAAACTGATGTTTATCTTTGTGTGAAGGTCAACACCCTTTTTGGATCTTGTAGTATTTTCTGTTTGTTAGCCATTAAGGGCTTGAGGTTTTTTGTTTTGTTTTCTGTTTTTAAATCAAGGGTTACTGTTTAAACAATACAACATAGCACAAAAAAAAAGAAAAAAAAAGGAAGAAATAGGAAAATTAGATTAAGCATGGTATAAACTCCACCACAAACATGGTACAAACACCACCACCTACTGTCCAAAGTAGGATGCTAAATTACTGGCACAGATTTAAACAACAATTCAGAAAACAGCAGCCTGAACTGGGACAGAAGGTGAAATCATTCCATGCAGCGCAGCTCATAACCCCCAGCAGCCACTGGATTCGTTAGGATTGAAGACAGGGTTAACTTGCTTTGTCCCAGGCTGTAGTTTTGCGTTAGTGGCCGCCATCATATTCTGAAGTTCAGCCTTCTGGGCACCAAAGCTGCTTCACATCGCTATTCACAGGGACAGCTGGTGTCAACAGTTAAACCAAAAATGAGTGGGACCATTTGCTGCATCTCAGTGGATGATCATTTTGAATGGATTAGAAACAAAACTACAATTTTGTCTGAAACACCCTCCTCAAGTTTAAATAAAGAAAAATGCCCAGCCTGCATGCATTCACTAGCCCTTTGTGCAGCACCATTTTCCACTGTTTTTCAGTGACGGCAATATGGGCCCTTCATACAGCAGCACAGAAACTGTCACTTTTAAGTCACCTGTCTTGAAGATAGTTCCCTTTCATAGGTTCACCTCTGCATAGCACAATTAAAAACTTCTTTCCAAAGGCTTGAGCGGAGTATCTTTTTTTCTTCCCTTGTTTTTATTTTAGCATTTCTGAGAGCACAAGCGCTAACAAATGCATCTATAAAGCAACAGTCTCACCTTTGCTTAGGATCCTTCTTCAGCAAACCTGACAAGAGAGATTTTGCTTCAGGTGACAAAGTGCGTGGAAATCTAATCTCCTCCATAAGGATGAGTTCAAAGAGCTTTTCGTGGTCCTGATTGTAGAAAGGGAGCCGGCCACACATCATTTCGTACATCACAACTCCTAAACCCCACCAGTCCACTGCACGACCATAGTCGTTATCTTCCAGCACCTGCAGAAATGGAAGGAAAAGGCTTTAGAAGACGTTCCCAAACCAGGCATGAACATAGAACTCAAAAATTTAGCCCAGCAGTTTCATCTTTTCCATGTCACCGCCCAATCTACCAACAGAGTATTTGTAGAAGATCCATTTAAAAAGAACTGGCATGCATGTTCACCATGCTAGGTAAGCAGGAGAGGGAAGAGGAGGCAGCGCGTACGTTATGGTAGCTTCCTTCTCTTCTTCCCACCCTCCCTCACATTAGGACCATGATAAGCACAACCTTTGAAAGCCAAAACGCTGAGAACCGCTCTCACATTACAGAGTCAGCTGTTAAATTCTCATTTATTCATCACAAACTGTTCCAAATGAGATCCTATTTAAAAAAACAAACAAACAAACAAAAAAAACAAAACAAAACAAAACAAAACCAAAAAAAAAAAACAAAAAAAAAAAAAAAAAAAAAAAAAAAAAAAAAAAAAAAAAAAAAAAAAAAAAAAAAAAAAAAAAAAAAACAAAAAAAAAAAACAAAAAAACAAACCACCAAGGAGCCAGTATGGGGAAGAAAAGACCATCAACCTGTTACTTCACAAGTGACAAGCCAAACATCCCCATCATCTTCCCATCAACTTGCACCCCCCAAAGGGCCTCTCTGCACATCCTGAAAGACCACCCACAAATACTAAATGACTAATCTACATTAAACACAGAGAGCCAGAATGCTACTCCTGACATTTGACCGGCCGTAAGGCCCTAAAAGAGCAGCCAAATTATCTGGAAATGCTTCCCCTCCTGCCCTCTGCGCCCCTACGAAGGCACTCGCTCACTACCTCTAACGCTCCTGCCTCTGCTTAGAGGGCTGCAAACCCAGGAATTGCCAGTGGGGTGGACTTCTGCCAGGTCTCAGAGTCCAGCACAGTTCATTCTTCCCTCCCCTGGGGAAGAATGTCCCCTCAGGACACCAGCATGCCCTCCATCTCTCCGGCTTGCTCCGGAGAAGCCCTGTGGCAGTGCATTTCTGATCTTCTGCACTGAAGGGTGCTGAAGGGAGTGGGGAGTGTTTTGTGGCTTGTAGAGTGGATGTTACGAGGACTCCTCTAGACTTTGTGTCTCCTATGCAGTTGTCTGTAGCTGACACCAACAGTCTCATGTTCCAGACCCTGTCCTCAGGTTTTAGTTGTCATCTTTACTCTTTTCACAGGTCTGCACTCTACTGCTTACTTCTGCTAAGAGCACAAACCACAACCACACCACCATCATGCTTTTTTGTTGCGTGGTGTTTGTGTGAACTTTATATTGCTATGATTCAGAATATTTTACACTCAAAATTAAAAGGGTGAAAGAGCCAAACAAAGTTGACACAAGTTTAATGAAAGCAGGATCTGAAACTCTTACAAACTTTGATAAAGGTTTTGCACACAAAAAAAGAAGCATCGAGACACTCCACATAACAACTGTTTGCACTCTGCCTCTCTTTATTCACTAATTATTCCCCTTAATTATCTGAACGAGGAAAAGGGCCTGCAGTAAAAGCCAAAAGGCTGCCAGGTATTAGATTACCCCACGTTGGTCTATTTACAGCATCCCCTGCCGTATGATTCACACCAAACGACAGCTGGCTCTGCAGCTGCCCCGTGTATGTATACGGCCGACACAGCTGCCGGCCGGACAGGATTCCAGGAGCCGGCCCCATCCTTCCTGAGGCATCGCGGCCCTTCAGCTCACAGGAGATATTGTGTGACAACGCAGTTACCGCTCTCTGAGTCACCCTGTTCAGTAAGCGCTTCCTGTTCGCACTCCCCTACACTTGGGTTACCTAAAATAAAACAGTCACAGAGCCTCCAATTTTTATTTTTATTTTTTAAACTGCTGCAAGAGATGCAATAGGAGAGGACTGAAAAAAAACCAAAACCACAGAGGCCTTTCTTGTGTATGTAATAAATGCTACAGGTGCTTTCAAAATGCGGCAAATAGTTCCAATGTTACTTTAATAAGCATCTTAATGCTCTGTATTATGATCTAGATTACGAACGACAACCTTTCCTTCACCTCCATTAATTCTGAACAATATAAAATGCTTATTTATTCAAAATTCTTTAGCACAACGAGCACACACTCTCACTAGTGACTGCACAAAACAGAGCAATGGTGTTAGTATCAAAAATACACCGTAACAAAAAAGGTATTGCACTCATCCATGATTTATTGCAATATGCAGGATAGCTGGGGAGCAGTAAAGTAACAAGGTCATTTCACTTAAATTGAAGGGCCATCATTTCCTAGCGAGCAGCTCTAGACCGCTGTGAGATGGAATTTGAAAGAGAAGGCACAACAGCTGTAAACATCACAGCCATCGATGCATCTGACACATCAAAGTTGACACGGTTCAGTCGCTGCCATCCATGCACGAGATTCCAGTGCGAACCTAAAAACAACGATGCAACAACTGCACAAACACGCTGCTATGCTGGATTCAGATTACGAACGCGGAGAAGAAGATGAGACCCCTGCTTTTTAGGATGCATGACCTTAAACGCACGGAGTATCACTCGCACACAACTTTCAGATTTTTTGCGTGCTACCGACTAGATGACAAAAGGCTCCAAAATTTAACACTCCAACTCACAGATGGGATTTGCAAGTAAGGGAGAGAGCTGGGCTACTCAAAAGGATTTGTCCTTCAGAGTTTTGGATGAACCACCTCATCAAATATTAAAGAGAAAAACAATAGCAAATAATGTAACAGAAAGAACAACATAATGCCCCGCACAGGGAATCCCCACATTCCAAGTCAGGAAAAAACAAAACCAAAACAATAAATATTTTTAGTCTCCTCATAAAATCCTTGATGAGAAACTGAAGTTCAGCAATTGATTTTAAGAGGGACACTAAAATAAAAGCCATGTTTATGAATAATAAACAGTCTGTCATGCTGCTAATTACTCCGTGCATCAGTAAATCTCAAATTGTGGTGCATGGACCCCAATTTAGATTCACTGAAGACTTCTGGCGATCCATGGAGAGCTGGCAGCTATCATGAGACTGGCTCCACCTCCTTGCTGCAAGCTACTTCGACAGGTGCCCACATTCTTCATTATTAAGAAGACACTGGAGGCCCTTGAAAGCAGCTGGGAGTTAAAAACAAAAAAAAACAAAAAACAAACCAACAACCCCAAACAAAAAACAAGAGCACGCTGCCACAGCTATGCAAATGGAGAGCACAAAAGCGCTGATCAGCAAATTTCTCAGCAGAAATATTCCTCCTTCCCTTTGGTTTTCCATGCTTTGTATTTCTCCGTACTTCAACTCATGAAAGGTTTGCAGTGCCCAAGTCTCCCATCTCAGAGAAAGGCCACATCCTGGCTCTGCCAACAACATGTAATCTGCCAGCAGCCCAAGACTTGCTCCTGCCTGTGCTCCGAGCTGGATGGAAGCCTTAATGCCACGGGTAGCAAAGCACCCGCTGCAAGGCAACGAGCCCTTCTGTGAGGCACACCATGTTAGCTCAGGCTTGGTGCCCTACTAATGCAGCGAGTCTGCTTCCAGACAGCTCAGAGCGTGGGCAGAGAAAACGAGCATCTGCCTGCAAAATACCGTGTATGCACATATCCTCTATCACACAATTTCACTTTTGATCTGCCCATAACTAACTCACGGCTATACCACCACCTGTGTTGCACAACTCTCAGGAGTATTTCCAGGATGAAGGTTGCAAGCGCACATTTGCATTTTATACTTAAAAAGATATTAGTACCAAAAACCCCCCAAAGCATGCAGTTTGGGGACTGAGATCCCCTGCTTGGATTTCTTACCTCTGAAACTGAAAAGTTCAAATTAACATTGAGAAACACCTCATGCTCTTACAGTCACAAAACAGTCAACACTTTTAAGGCAGAACATGCTACATGTTGCAGAAAAAGTTGGTCTGTCCTGTTTCTGAAAACGTGTCGCCTGATACTGTCTTCAAAGAGTAAAAAAATTGGACAATACTTAAGCAAAGTTCTGTTGATAGCTTTCAAACAGGCCAATGCACAACAAACACCTTGCAAAACAGTCACCAATCCATCAGGTAGTATTTGAAGTGATTTAAAACTTGGGTTTTTTTAAAAAAAATTATTTCTGACACAATGAGCAAGCATTGTTCCAGTAAAATTTAAATACTCCCTAAAGTGGCAGGAAGCCTGAAAATTATCACAGACCCTTATGCTAAAGGCACGTCCCACAATGTGATGAATAAAAGCTTCTCAGTATGTGTTGCCATATAACAATAGTTAGTGTATGAACACATTATGGCACAGGAATTATTCTGCATCGCTACTGCTATCACAAATGGCATCTAAGAAGATAATTTAGTACAACAGTCCACATAAACTTACCTCTGGTGCAAGGTACTCTGGAGTGCCACAGAAAGTCTTCATTGTTGCTCCATCCTTGATGCCTTCTTTACATAGTCCAAAGTCTGTTATTTTTATGTGTCCATCTTTATCCAGCATAAGATTTTCCAACTGAGAAGAAAATCCAAGTGAAAGGCATTATTACGTGTAACACACGCTGCTTCTAAGCAAGTCAATGAAAGACATGAATTTCTGCAGATCAATTTTCAACCTTGTTCTCACAGGGGTCAAAACCACAGTAGGTGCCAAAGCATACATGATGTAAATATGAATTTATATCACTTTCTTTAGTTCTCTAGGGAATGTCAGGTAACTAATTTGCAGTCTTTGGGTAACCGGTCACATATACAGAAAGCACACAGACTGTAGACATTTTATTTATGTTTCTCCAATATTACCACCAACAGAACACCAGTTCTTTTAAAAATATATTAAGTATTCCCCCTCACAGAGCTTCATCCCTCCCTTTAAGTCATTTTATGAAATATTCTGTACCAGTAAAGGACAGCAAATGAAATAAATTCAAATGCAAGGCTAAGAACCACTTCCAAAGAGACCCTTTACACGAGAATCACTTTAAACATTTACTTAACATGTGGCAGTCATCCTAGCCTGCGCCACCCATTTTTGAGAAAGCAATCCAGATTTCAGGACAGAGTTTCCGCTATGTATGAAATAAAGCGCACTTTCAATGGAATCATGGTGATACAGAAGACAAAATCCCAGCAGGAATCCCAAAATTAGTTTGATGCAGGCCAGAAAACATTACATAGCATGCTTCATTTTAGATTGCTCCGAAATGAACTACCAGTATCTCCTCATCCTCTCCTGAAAACACTTCTCAAGCAAAAAAAAAAAAAAGAAAAAAGAAAAAAGAAAATGCATTTTCCTCAAGAATCTCCCAAACAAACAAGAAGTTTATTTGCTCTGAGATTTCTTGGTTGTTCTGTTGCATTGTTTCCCTCTTCTCTGCTCACCAAACGAACAAGCAACTTGAAGCGCATCCCATTTTTAACCGCAAGCAGGTACTATGAAGCTAGCGCTGCACAACACATTGCAAGGAAGCACAACCACTACACAGTACGAATTTGCATCTGTCTGGTAAGACCTGGGATCAACAGCCCAGAATTATGTTCCACCATGCAGAAGAGCCAGCAAGGTTTCTCTTAGAACATAAGCAGGCAGTACTCCTTTGTATTCTGCGAAACTGTGCCAGAGTCCTGATAAATGCATTATACAACCTCTTAGACTATAAAAGTGTTTAGATACCCTGTAAAATCAAGTCTGACAGGGGCACTAACCGTTATGTTAAAGTTCAGTCAGGAAAGGCTTTCTTATAGTTCAAGCTCATTTGCTTTTGTGACTAACAAGCAAAAAAGCCCAAACCAAAAAAGCCTGTGAAATTATTTTTCTACTTACCTTCAAATCTCTATAAACCACATTCTTCTCTGAATGCAGGTAATCCAGTGCTGAAACAATCTCAGCTCCGTAAAACCGAGCCCGGTCTTCAGAAAAGACACGCTCTCTTGACAGATGGAAAAACAACTACAAAAACAGTAATTTATTACCTTTAGGTTGCATATGTTTCCGAGTTACATCTCGCACTTTGCAGGCTATCCTGCTCAGAATGCGGTATTACCTAAGAGAAAATCCCTTCTCATCCTCACCCAGCTGTGTTCCCAAACGTGTTAAAGAGTGTCATAAATTAAATGACTAGACAATTATATCTCATATCACGGAAGCACACCGATAACCAGTTTGTGTGCTGCACATTCCTGTATATACAGAAAATTATTTAAAAAAACCCTTTGAACTACAATTACCTATTAAAACTAAGGCTTAATGCACAATTTAGAGGTGTTAATATTCCAGCTTCTCCCTCCTGACAGTCTAACAGTAGTTTGCCGTTTCTAGTTCTCCCTCCAAAGTAATGTGTGCTCAACATATTCATTTAAAAGTGTTAAAAGCAATCTTGCCTTTTTGACTTTCTAATTTTCAGATTACAGTATGTTGCTGTCATGTAAAACATGATCCTACACCCAAAACTTCTATTCTCTAAAAATGGAATTAAGAAAATTAAAAGTCTTAATTCTTAATATTAGTTAAACCTGCAAACAACTCTGTTTAACTGGGACAACTTGCATTAATTAGAATTGCAAACATGGACCTCAGCTAAATAATGTCAAATAGAATTAGTAGCAGCACAGGAAAATCCTAAAGTATTAAACATTATTACATTTCTCTTACCTCCCCTCCATTAGCATACTCCATAACAAAACACAAGCGATCATGTGTTTGAAAGGAATACTTTAAAGCCTGAAACAGATTTGAACCAAAATTTAGAAGAACAGATCACGATGACAGTTATAAAAGCATTTTTAATAGATTTTCAGAAACAGACAGACATGACATTTTCTATTTTAGTCGACTTTTTGTCCTTGGATCTTATATAGTACTTACACTGTTCCATTGCAGTTGAGGAGTGATCCATTGCCAACTTATTTCATTACATAAATTTATTAAAACACTAAAAGAATGCTTTGCAGAAGCTATCAGTAACACCTATAATGCTGTGAAACAAAGACCTGGCCCATTATCAGTGACACAAAACCTACCAACAGTATCTCTGAAGTCTCCTCCCCAGGTTACAAGCTCCCACAGTTTCATCTCACAGCCAAGAGTCCACAACCAAAGCCCAGAGCAGAGGTTTTTACTGCACTGCCCCTCTTATATGAAAGATACGTATTTACACACACCAGCCCCCTGGTCTCTGTCCTATTCCCTGTTGACAGCCTGCCAGAGGATTGAGCAATGCTGTTAATATCAATTTGTGAGCAATTCACAAAAAGAGACCTGACAGAGGCCGTGATGAAGTGTCACAAGGTGCCCTTGTACAGTCCTGTTACGTGTATTCCTGTGGCAAGAGGAACATCAACTTATTTGCCACAGTCTTAAGTTTCTTGGTCGTAACCCAGCCTTGTAGCTGACTTCTCAAGACAGCCCTTGTTTTAGCTATTTGGGTTTATGAAAGCATTAAAAAGAAAATACTGCATATGATATAGTCTTCATTACTAGGGGTCGTATTTTTAAACCAGTCATATTTTTGCAGAGAGAGGGAGGATCGGGTTTTAGATATGTCAACAAACATGTACTGATTATACCCAATACAGCCAGTATTTACTTCCAGAGGCCACACTGAAAGTCTAAATTCCAGTTAAGCCCTTGTGTACCTGGACATAGGAAACAACCAGGAACCTACACAGGTCTCTCAGAGGCCTTAAGTGGTAGGAAACAATACAGAGCCAACTTGTAATAAATACTAGAAACAAAATCTTGAGTGGAACTTTGGTATCTGAACTCAACCCAGGCAGACTGCTGGCGTTTGAGGTCTAAAGTGAGAGTGTGGTTTGAATTTACAGCTAAGCCAAGCCCAAATGAAAGCAGCAGATAAAGCAGAGTCCGGCTCTTGCCTGACCCATCCCACATGCTCCCACCACTATCCTTTGGCTGGCACTACCAGTGCTCTTATCCCATAGCAAGCTGCTTCTGGGAGCTTAAAAAAAGAACAAAGAAAGGCAAAATTAAAAGGTTCCCCCCAACTATATCTTCCTGAACTTGTCTGTCACAAGATCAGGGTCACCCTGATCTCTACTACAAAGAGGAGACCAAACATTTGGAGGACAAGGAAAGCAGATACTTCTCTCAGAGATAGCAAGCCATTATATGGGCGAGCCATAAAGTCAAACCACACCCTGAAACGCTGTCTTCAAGAGGTACTGAGGACCTGCTCTGCGAGAATCAGAAGAAAAAAGCATTTTAATTTGTGCTTCCCAAAAATGGAAGGGTACAAAAATATAGAGCCGCTCTGCAAACATAGATTTCAGATGTATTATATAAAGAACAAAAAATAAGGGAAGTTTTGGTTGTCGTGATGTCGAGTTTCATTCAGCAGAGGCAGAAATGCTTACTGTTAAGAATGGATGCCGTGAGTTCTGTAAAACACGGTTTTCTGTCAGCGTGTGTGCTACTTCATCCTGAAACACAAGCAGAAGGAAATTGGCAAAGTGATTCCCCAGGTCAGGCGTCCATTTCAAATACTAACGGAGCAATTATTTACAAGTACTTGAAGGATCCTTGGTATGACTTTCCCAAAGGCTGTACAAAGGGTGAACCACATACCCAAGTTTCCCATCTACTCACCTTAGCTACAATAACTTCCTTCTTCAGAATTTTCATCGCATAATACCGTCCAGTTGCTTTTTCTTTAACTAAAATGACCTTTCCGAAAGTGCCTTTTCCCAGTAGTTTAAGGTATTCAAACTCATTCATGGTCTGTTAATGATAGAGATAAACAAGAACTAAATTGCATGAACTAACAAGAAGTATATCATTCTCAGACCAGACTCTCTCATTCATTGCACACGTGGGGCTTTTTAAGCCTTTTGCTTAGCAGAATTCAGGCACAGAAGTGATTCTTCTATAAAAATGAATACCGGTGTACTCCCAAAGATAATCAAACTGTTTAGGGAAAACCATAAGCTTTCAATTAACAGAACACTCTTTCACATGACTCAACACTCAACTGTGCAAATACCACTCAACATACTACTATTATTCCATAGATATTTTGATCACTTTGTCAGCGCAGACATGCACTAAAAGGCACATGTTGCTCTGATTGCTGGGATTAAAACCTATACCTCTGTTCTGATGTTCCCCACCTCTCTAGGGGACCAGCATTCTTTGCGCTGCATTGAACAGCACCAAACCCCACAGACAATATGACTGCCTCACAGATTAGCCATTAGTATTTGCCATTAGGAAAACTGGTGGAGAAAATCAGAATCTCCTGCAGGCTGAGGATAGTCTCTGTACTGTCATATCAACGACCACTGCCACCATGGCAATAGTAAGACTTATACCACAGGAAAATAGGTGAAGCAAATCCACACCTCAGCTGGCCTTGAAAGCCATCCAGTAAGGACATCTGAACTCACAACTCTGGCTTTGTCTGGTACCTGCTCAGCTCAGACTATTGTTTCCTCCAGTGGCTGCATCTACAACCAACTGTGTAGTTATTATGGGAACAGACATGTTCTGATGGCTATTTCTCATCTACATTTGAGAAGGCCTAAAAAATGTTGTTATTCCTGCTATGCTCACTTACCACTTTGTGTTTTGGCTTTGTCATAGAAACTTCCATTTCTTCAGCACCTGAATTATCGCTGGGAGAGCCAGATCTAAAATCCATCATCTCTTCCTCTTGTTTCTTGAGGCTGTCTGCTACTGTTTGGATGGCTTTTGTCCATTCTTCCCTGGCAAAAGATAAGCAAAGACATTCTTGTTACTTGTGACTTTAGATTACTGCCTGCCATGGCAAGGGTCACCAAGGAATACAGAGCAACTAACGCTCCCTGATGAATCAATGCAACATAAAACAAATTGTGTGCATTTTCAAGTACATTTCAGTGCATTTAAGAGCACTGTTAATATATGTATTTTAGCAATCATAGTAGAAACAAGAAACAAGCGAAGTCCTCCCAGTTTGGATACAATATAAGGCTTTCGAGACAACAGAATTTCTAATAGGCATTCAGTCCACAGCTCAAGATATGACCTGGTGATACAGAGATTTACACAACAAAACCAGACTTGCCAAACCCAAAAAGCAGAAGTCTCCCATGCAGCACAAAGCAATTAAACACAGCTTCTCCATTCTTATGGTGCACTGAAACACATACATCCAACTGCTGGGGGCACTATGCCACCTCTTCGCACACATATTCCAAATTTTCACGCCAAGGGGTGTTCTAGGAGAAGGTATTAAAGCCCAGGACACTTAGGTTATTCCTCTGTTGTAAAGAGGATAACTCAAGTACAGCAATTCCTGTGTGAAGTGTAGCAGAATGTCAGCAAAAGCAGTGACATTTTATCTTAGGCACAGGTCTCGGTTACAATAAAGTTTCTGCAGTTGTTTCAGCAGTGGGTGCTCTAATACTGACCGTTTCGAATCCCATGGACACCGCTTCCACTCCAGTGTCCCTTGGAAAATCTCACACCTTTGCAAACTACCGAAGTGAAAGTTTGTGGCCTTCACTCCATTTCACTGCAAATTTATTGGACATAAAGCACACAACTCATAAGGGCTTACAGGGTTTTGGGATGGGCTTTAAGGCATACAGGGGCTGAAGACACGTTCAGTGGACTGTGTGAATTTACCGTATTTTACTATCTTTCTTATCTCTAAGGAACGGGATGTAGTGGTTTAGCTGATATTTTTTGGGCACTGGCTAAGCTTTGCTACTACATCAGGAACAGAAGTAGCCAATGCCAAACACCTCCGTGCACATTCTGCAGTGAAGCCATGCCATCCTTATCAATGTCACATTTTTCACTGGTTCTCTGAAATTATTTATTTAAAAAAAAAAAATCATATACAAACACGTGAATTTCAGTTTGTGATGGACAGAAGAGGCAAATGATTTGCCAGAGGAAGCAAAGTCCATGGGAAAAAAGTATCCAACACAAGATTCTAATAAAAACTGCTCCAATTACACATGAGGTCTTTCCCACCCTGTGCATTTTTCATTCTGGATTTTGTCTGAGTGTGCATTATCCAGCCCTGTCTGGGGCAGCAAGGTAATGCTAAACATTCCGAACATTCTCCCTCTACTCCCAGCACAAACTATTTCATTTGCCATCATAAACACGTTCCTTTATTTACTAGTCATTTTTCATATTCAGAACTATTACAAAACAAACCTTTTCTTCTGTACTTTTATCTCTCCATCTCTCTCAAAAAACAAGTGTTGGTTTTAAAGGCACAGAGAAAGCAAAAGGCCTATCTACCTTCACATCTCTTTTAAGATTTGTTAGTGACTCAGTTGAGATCTCATCCCTCCTGAAGTCAGTATCTTTGATTTCTGGGAGACCAGAATTTCACCCTCAGCTTTTATGTCTCCAGTGTACCCAACAGAGGTGACTAACACTCTGAGCCCTGAAGTGTCACAAAGCTGACTTAATTGTCTAGGAGGGAAGAAAACAAGACCGAAACACAATCTTCCCCCAAGTGGAAAGTGTTGTTCACTCCCTTTAGGGTCACTGACCACAAAGCTGCTAAAAAAAACAAGGACCAGTTTATTTTTCTTTGCTTTTATTTGCTTTCACCTTCTTCTGATCACTGTAATAGAATCAAAAGAAAAAAGCAGGAACCCTCTTTAAATCGGTGCATGCAAAGGCTACAAAAGAAAAAAACAAAGAATATTAGGTAGCATGTGCTGATCTTAAAAATAAATATGTGCCAGTATCATATCCAGGGAGGACAAGGGGTTTAAAACACCCCTTCCCCTAGGGCAATGGTACTGGAATAATGTAAGTTCAGTTCCTGAAGAGCAAGTAAATATTTAAATACTGTGTAGTTTTAGAATAGCTGTGCTGGAAAACTGTTCTCTCGGGAGGTAAGAGATCAATTCTCCAATGATGAGAGCACAGGATGCATGCTCTTAGCTTTGTTTCCTAACAGCTGAAACAGAAATCTGCACCTGCAGCAGATAACTATCACCTTTATTATCTAATTTGCATAAAACATTAGCAATCAGCAATGATAGAACTAACTTTTTTTCCTTTAAAAACAACGTGTCTAAAAAGACTTGAAAAGGTCAGTATTTTGATACAACTCAACGTTGTCTGAACCTCTGTATCGCTTGTGCTCATCCTCCCAGAAACTCTTCATTTCACATACCACAACATTTCCAGTGATAAATGAACCCTGAGTTTCCAGAAATAACTACCTGTGTGCTGGTACACACCTGCACCTGTCTGTTCTTCTGTTTTGGACACCCAACCTAGCAACGTTTCATTTACAAACACTGCTCAAAATCCACTCTCTGACTCCCTTTAAGGTATCTTTTGTACTGGAACACGCACTAAAACTGAGGCGCTCAAAAATTGTCACTTTTCAGTCTAGACGTACATCATCTGATAAATAAGAGCTTCAGCAAAAGACTCGCTATTAATGCTGAACACTTGCATCTGCTTTTGCAAGTAGTTTATGTATTAAATATGAATGAAACATACCGCTCCTCTGGAGTCTCCACATGAAATGTTCTTTCAATTACTGTGGTCCACTGGAGGCATCTAATGATAAATGTGTTTGGTTTAGGACGTTCTGTCTTCATCAGCTGGCACTCTACCACAATCAAGGAAGAAAGAGTCATGGTACATAAGCAGGTTTAAATAATCATTTGTCTTTATTCTTATCTAGCAAACTGTTGCGATTAATCAGCCATAGAAATCTCTGTAAGTACTTCTTTAGGAGACTTGAGACAATTTACTGTGTTGATGAAACCAATAAATAGCCTGGGAGATAGTCATCTAAGCAGCATCGAAATCAAATTCTGCTAAGACAGGCTCCGCACTTGGTCTGCCCAGAGAGGTAAGTGGAAATGTGATGTGATGACACAGAAGCCGTTCAGACTCAGGTCCTGCACTCCAAAGGTCATCCAGAGCAGAGCACGGACAAAGTTAGCTGATAATGCAGCAATTACATCCACTGAAACTAAAGCCAAAGGCAGAGAAGGTAGGGGCTTGACTTTCCCAACATAAACCCGTCCTTGGCTTTCAAGGAGTTGCTAGAGAGCACGTTTGGTCATTTTGCAGTGACCTGATGATGATCAGACTCAGCATTTCCAGTCCTCAAACACTAGAGGGAACATCAAACTGCACAGGCACCCCCAGAAAGACCCCATTCAAGATGCCTTCGGGACAGCTGCCGCAGTCGGATGCTGTGCTGACACCCAGCTAACAGCTTCCATCACTGCCAGCATTTAAGCACAACCTAAAAAGCCTACAGAACTACGGCTACGTGAAAAAGCGTCATTTTCTTCATTAAAATGCTCTCTCTCTCGAGAGCTGAGCATTAATTTTTATTGCCATTTTTTAAATCACACCTGCTATTTTAAGCTTCATGGGCTGTTATGAGTGTTTATCCTTCAAATTTGGGCCTGAAAATGCACCTGATGAAGGGTACGCTAGCTATAGCAAAAGAGGAGCTGAAAACCAGAAGAAAATCAGTAACAACAGAAGTCAAAACACCACATTTTGCAGATTGATATTATAATAGAAAATCTAATGCTAATTAAACAGCTCCTGTTGAAGGAAAGTCAAATTAAGAAACAAAGTGAGCAGGGGAGGAAAAAAACCACCACCATAATTGGAAGCGTTGTTTTCCCTCACATTAAACTCTTTTCCTTGCAGTTAATGGAACCACAAGCTTGCTATTATTTGGTCTTCAGGTTCTAAATCAACCTCCAAGTAAATAAAAAGGCACTGTGAAGACAAGAAGAAATTTCTGCTTACTGCTAGAGCTATGAACATCCTCCACCATCAGCAATGTGCAAGCAGAGGACAGAATCCTGCCAGAGTAACAGTGCACGTTACTAAGGCTACACTGGTATCGTTAGGTTAATTTTATTATTGTGAAAATTCAGACCGCTCAGTTTTAAATTCCAGCTCTTAATTAGCACCAAGATAAAATATTTACCGCCAGTGTTTTTGGGCGCCGTATTTTTGGCAATATATTTCATGCCTCATTTGTTACTGGAATTATAAGCTTTTCAATGAGTAACTTTGCATTTTTCATGACAAGAAAATCTAATTTTTCTTTAATAGCACACTGAGGTTATACTGCATCCTACTAAAGCACTGCAATTAGTTACGAGAAAGTTTATTAATGAGTCATGAAAAGGTTTTAGTGTGATAAACAGCACTCCTTCATTCACCAAGATTAAAGAACTTCCACAGAGCGATGCAGCCGCGCTTGCCGAGTGCCGTATTTAGCCTTCCAGCTATCTCCATCTCGTTTTGCAGAGCAGCAGTTACGGCCAAACACAACCACACGCACTGGCCCAGCCCGGGGATCCCGGTCCTGATCAATTCAACTCAAGGGATCTCATTCCTGCTCCCGGATCATCCACCTTAGCTTAGATGATCTTCTGGGTTTTGCTGTTGGTTTGTTCTGTTTCCCATTTTTGCCTGCTTAACGCGCATTAGGTGAAGGCTGGGGTTGTCCTCTATGAACCTGCACAGTGCAGCCCTAACAGATACTGAATTTGGCTAAAGACTCAATGAAGAAAAGCAGGCTGTTTCTAACCTTGTGCAAATCCAGAGCTGTTCTCCTATACTTAGCCTGTACTTAGAAGTACAACTTGAAGAAGAAATACACTAAAGGGTTTTGCTTACTTTTGTAAAACAGCCTTTAGATTCAAAATCAGTGCCTCAGATTAAGTATTCTGAAGTAGCTGCACAGACATTTAAACTAGCCATGAACTCTAAACTTTAACCATTTAATTTCAGCGTAATAAACCACACAAGGCATTTTCTGTCACAGAAGGGGACCAATTAAACATCACCACTTTTCCCCTAAATCAGCACTGTCCATCGATATTTGTTAAGCTTGCTGATCCAGCAATCTTTAAGGCATACAGCAAGATGAATAATAGAGATTTGTCAGTTAATAACCACTATAATTCAAGTATGTCACAGAGAAGTGTTTTGTTTAGTGAACAATATGCTGTCTAATTACCCTGCTCAATCATAACAGCACATATCAAGAAATACAGAAGGCTTTATTTTTAAATTGCTTTGCCAAAGTGCTGTACCACATAGGTTTTGAAAAGTTTGATGCTACCACTTACTTGTGCCCATCTACGAGAATCGCATGGATTTTATCAACGGAACGATGAAGCAGCAGGTTTTCTCATACTTTTAAAACCAACTCTGTGCTCTTTACTATAGTTGGCAAGCTACAGAAGCACCCAATTTACCGTCTATAATCATGTACTGCAAGGTGCACCACTACAGCAGAGCACAGATACAGATGCTGTAAAATATTAGGTTTGATTCATGGCATTGTTTGGGGGTTCTGCTATAAAAACATTCACATTTCAAACATGGCCAAGGGTCTCTTACCCACTTTGAAGACAGTTTTTCCTGTCAAAATGGCCAACAAAAGTATTCCCCATTTGCAACAAAGTACGTACTATAAACAGCAGCCTGTTAAAAATGATTTAAATTGCACTAAAGAACCTCTTGATTCTTTCCTGGCATTTGGTCTTTTAAAGTAAGTAGGACAGAGAAATTGTTCCTAACAGGAATAGACACCAAGGCATTCAAATGTAAATTACCATTTTGTATTTGAAAGACACTTAGTATTATCCCAGTGACTTTCTAAAATGTCACAATATTTGCTTCCCCAGCACTTAAGCTAAAAGGCAGATTACTTGCGATGAAAGTGTCAAACTCTGCTCCCTATATAATGACATCACACTTTAAAACAATAATGGGAAGGAAGAATCCGTCCCATTCGTGCTTTAAGTTTCTTCAAGGAAGGGGATGGGGAAAAAATAAAAATTTAAAAAAAGAAAAAAAGGTAAATTAGGCAAGGAGAATGATAAATAAATAAAACTTTGGAAAAGCAAACAGGAATATTATGTTGAAGAGCTCCTTTTCTGCTAGCTCCACCAGACAGATTTGCCCCCAAACAGCTCAGCATGGCAAAAGCATGGTAGCCCTGAGTTACAGACCTGGATAAGGTGGCCCCTAGTAACAGCAGTCAGAAAATCTGGCCACTATCTGGCCACCCCATGCCCCGTGATAAATGCCTGACTGCAGACACGCAGTGCTGTCCCAAAAGGAACACTCGTATTGTTGAGCAATTACGTTTTCAGCTGTACACAAAACCACCACAGTCCACCCTCCTTTTCGACAGCCACAGAAGTAATCCCTTCTTTCTAACAGGAATAGCCTCTCTCTCCATGTGGTTTTTCACAATATACTGCTCTTCTCAGCTATATGGTTTTAAAGGCTTATAACCTAATAGGCAGACATACATGATAATCCGAGATTACCATCGGTATGAAGGCTACTTATCTCGCAGATTTACAACACAGGCTCTATTGGTTATTTATCTGCAGGGTCTCTGGAGCAGAACTATTTAGGTACAGGCTTTTTTATTCCTTCTATCCTACTAGTGGTGAAACACAGAACATGAACGCAAAGATGGCTCAAAGATCACAGTTAAATACTCATCCACCATCTTTCAGAAGTTTTGCTTTGTTTGTTTGCTTGTTTGTTTTTAAAATACATCACCAAGATGTAAATTTCAGGGAAAATAAACTCCTTAAACATATCATTAAATTACAAACACAGATACATGGCTATTTTAAATGGAAAATTAGATGGAGTAAAACATACTTTAAAAAAATTGAGCCTCACTTTACCCATAGAGGGGCCCTATAAGCAGTTATCAAAGATGTATGATCGAAACCCTCACAAACTGAAAGGAAAAGGCTAGTGTAGGAGAAGGAAGAGACTGTCAAGCACATGGAAAGCACGCTCTGTATTTATTGCTGATACTTTCTTCACACCTGTTAAGGGAAAAGACAAATCACCATTGATTCGATTGAACTGAA
Source organism: Psophia crepitans (assembly GCA_013399095.1). Lineage (NCBI taxonomy): Eukaryota > Metazoa > Chordata > Aves > Gruiformes > Psophiidae > Psophia > Psophia crepitans. The sequence goes on along the minus strand of VWZZ01003700.1, from coordinate 74,558 downwards.
TATTTCCTACCTCTCATGGGCTGACCAAAATCACTTACTGAATTTTACAATACAATTAAGAAGAGTCCCCTAGTCATGAAAAGAAAACTAAAACCTTTTACTTGCAAAGATAAAAAAGCCTAAGTTATTTTACAGCAGAAGAGGGTAAAGATTTTAATCAGGAACTTGGGACCACTTCCAAAGAACAGACTGACAGAGACAGCCTGCCATCTCATTAAAAAAAAGAATCTAGTTCACTAATTAACAAAAAAGTCAGGGCTATCATGGTCTCTTAGAAGGAAAAAAAAAAAAAAGGATAAGATGAATTTTAAGCTAAATTAAAGCCACCTTTCACTGGCAGGAGGCTTCTGCAGGCTGCCCCTGCAGCACGAGGCCTGAGCCCTCCTCCAGGCTCACTCACACTAACTCAACAAGCCAACCCAAACAAAAGTACTAAGCAAGCAGGTTCAGAGAGAACACCTGTGGTGCAAAACACATCCAACTGATACAAGTGTGAAGGGTACCCAGAAGGGAACCACACGTCAGGTGCTGGCAGCACTGCATACCAGTGCCTACAGGAGAAAACAAATCCTGGTGGGGCAACAGCTGCTTCAGTGAGCCCAAAACCTCAATGATGACTCCTCGCAAGGAGGCCTCCCCATAATCATAGAGGCCTTCCCGACCTGCCACTGGTTCACCAGGCAAGAACATCCTTCCACCCACCACCCTCCCTGCAATCCCTCTTTTGGGGCTTACACCTTACTCCATAGGTGTAAGTCACATCTTTTTTGACAATGCTCCGATACCATGGTAACAAACTTGTTTATCTATAAATGCCAAGGCTGATGGGCTCAATCTGCCAAAAAAAGCACCATATTCCTGTTGTGAAAAATGGTCTGAGGTAACTCTTTTTGAAGGCAACGGACACATCCGTTTTCACTCCTTAGCACCGAGCTGCAGCGAATAATTATCCTAAGTAACGCAGTTAGCAGCAACAGGATGGAAGAGTCCTGCAAAAAGTGCATTTGTTAAAAGCCTCTGGATGCAGATCAAGTATTGAATTAATTTATGAATTAACGGCTTTCTGCTGCTTTTCTTTACCTTCTTGATCCATAAGGAAATAGCAGTCTAAAAAGGAAAGTACCATGTCATTACTGAAACGAAAACACTACGACAATCGTCTCTCTAAAACAAGACAAAAAACCCCAAAGCACTCTTGGCATCCTGCACAGAGGCACCAGGCAACGTGCTGTCTATTATTTACTCCCATCGTCGGTCAGAACAGGTATATGTTTCTACCAGCAAGGAAAAAAAAATAAATAAAAGAACATTTGCATTAATTCCTAGTGCTGCCCAGTCTTCTTCCAGGGCCGGTGTGTTCCAAAATAAATCTGTCTGCTTAAAGGTTAACTACGAAGATGAATCCCGTATATTTCAAGGTACCCTGTAACGAAGACGAAAAGCCCCTACCCTTCTCTCTCTGCAGAACTTCACTTCCACTACTCACCAGGAACACAGAACAGATCATTGTTAATAACAGGTGCCACAATGATCTATTTTTAAGTGGTGGAATGAGACACAGTCAGATCATGAGACAGGAAAGATTAAGAACAGGAGAAAATAAAGGCTGGAAGTATATAGCAAAAGGTTAAAAAGATGAGCAAGAAAAGGAAATTATCTTCCCATTCTTCTATCACATCCTGTGCTGCAGCACCTGAGCAAAGTTGGTAATGTTTGCATAGGACAGCGCAGAGGTTAGGAGATGTTATCGTTTCCAAACCTTTTTATTGGCTCTAATAGAAGAAATATGGTTTTGTGTTCAAAATTAGGAAAAACTGAGTGTCTTTCATTAAAGGCAGGGCTCGCTCCATGTTCTGTTACGCTGCCATCAAATAACTTTGATCTATGTCAATGCCACTTGAATCCGGATCTGGTGGCAGAACAGAGGCTGAAACGCTTTGGCTATGCCTACCTGCCAAGTACCGAGACGCACGCCTGGGCTAATTTTCATTTTAAAGCAACTTGCTAAATAACAGACATACAAACAAACCCGTTTTATACTATAACCAGAAATGGTAAATTAGTAGAAAACTGCAACAAACAGTAGAGCAAACCTCCACATCGCAGTCACTCCTGAGAAACCCGGAGGGGGAGTTATCGTCCCAAATAAACACATTTAGTGTTTAGATACATTGCTCTGGGCAGATTCGAATCTTACTGATGCAGCTCACCAGCTCTATGACTACAAGAAGACACCAACCCCCAAACAGGATGAGGGAGCCTGTAGAAACACTTACGAGCTACTGAGAAGTTATTTAAAGGTGATTCCCGCTGGTCGACATCCTGCGGTCGTTCCTTGTAGCCAATGAACGTGCCATCGTTCTTTAAAAGAAAATACCGTGGCCTCCATGTTTTTATGTATTCTCCTGGAAAGAAAGGATGGGCAAAGGGAGAGATTATCAGAAAACACCCCAAAATACTGACCCGTCAACAATTTTTCTTTTTCAATATTGAAAATATACGTCATCCTGACAGAGCAGGAGTTTTAAGAACATTCAGTTCATTCTGATACAAACAGCAGAAAAATACAGGCACTGAGTCAGATATTGCTGGTGATGTTAACCATAAAAATGGGACTTCATAAAAGGTAAACAGCTATGTTTTGTTCTTCCATCTACTCCAATTTCCATTCAAATTCTGCAACATCTGCCTTAAATGCATTTTAAATTTTAAAAAAATCAGAGCAGATGTCCTATGTATTATTTTTGCTATTGTCATTTTTCATACTGACAAGTGGAGAAATTTTTTTCATTTACATTTTGCAGCGCAAGTATTTTAAACAACAATGGGTAATTTACTAATTAGTCAACTGCTTTATCAAACCAACAGTCACTTTTAGAACATAAGAAGATAATTCTCTGCTTAAGTTACATAACATCACTCACTCCTCTCACAACATCTCAAGCGTGAAACACGAGATGATATATCACAATATGAAGGGGAAAACATAGGATGATGTATAGCCACTACAAAGAAGAAAACAAACATCTAGTCTGAAAGATAGTCCACCTTTCTTTGTCAGAGAAAAGATCCCTGGCGTGGCTCACACCACACTACTGCTCATCTGAGTAACCTGCACAGGTGACAGTGGTGTGACTGTGCCATAGCCCGTGAAAACATCCAGCAGAGGAATAAAAAGCAAAAGAGTTGATCAAAACCTCAGTTATTTACTGGATTTACTCAGTTGGGCTTCGGAGAAGGAAGACAAGGGTTCCACCTTCGGCTCTTCTGAGGGACTTGGTCAATGCGCCTCAGTTTCCTCCTTCGCTCATTGTCCATGTTGTCATCTTCTCAGGCAGTCTCCCCAGAACCTCAAAGAGCTTTACATGGCGTCAAGCTGGCCCTCTAGGTCCTACAAGGTCCTGCAGTCACCCTTCTGTTTGGCTGAACCACAAAAGCCTCACTCAAGGTCCTATTCAATCGGGGTACAAGCCACATTTTTCCAACTCCACTCACCCCAACAACAACTGATTTTAGAAAATTTTTTAAAAAAAGAGGTCACTACAAAGCACCCACAGCTGGGCAGCAGCTATACCCTCCTCGCTCCAGTACAATTTCTCATTTGTTTGTTCAACACCAGGGCAAGGACAAGGGAGTAGACTAGGAGCCAAGCTTCTTTGAGGTCCGCTGCAGCAGGAGCATTGCCTGTGCATCCTGTGATGCTACCCCTGCAGCGTCTGGTACCCAGCACCCATGGCTTCATCTGCTGGCGAGCTTTTCAAACTGCCACCAAGAGCAACAAGAAGAAAAGGCTCCCCAGATTTATTGGCTCTGGCAACCTTCTGCTGCTCTCCTGTTCTCCCAGGCTCCACTCACACCTCTTTTCCTGCTGCTAAGCTCTCCTCCACCAGTAATTTCACTCCCAGCGACGTGCACCCTGCCCCAGGAACTCCCCTGCAGCTGCTTTGCCTTCTTCCTCTCCCCACAGACCTCCTCTCCTTCTGTGGTGCAGTTTCAACCTGCTCCAGGCACCAGCTGTGTCATTTCTTCTTCGTTCAGATTCACACTTCTCTCTCCCGCACACAGAAACACCAGCAACACCCACGCCACGCGGCCATGGGCACATGCACACCTAGCTGCTGCTTTCACCTGTTTAGCCCTCACCAGGCTCTTAATTTTTCTAATCTAAAGCAAAAAAATAAATTACTGAACCAGAGGAGAGATTCACACAGAGCTACCTTTCCAACAGCGACCACATCTGCATCCATCTGCACTGATGAAACAGGGCACGAGGCAGGAAAGGTAAGAGGAAAAGGAATAAGCACAAACCTCCTCAGTCTTCCCTTTAGAGACTCTGCTACAGCTGCATGTGTTATACTAACCTATAAGGGGTTTACAAAAATGTCATCGGTGCTTTAGGAATTTCAGAAGAAGTCACCTATAGCTGTCATGGCTTAACATTTATAAGCAAGACAGTAAATGTAGAAGGTTTTGTTGTTGTCATCTTTTTAATTCCGCCCTTAATTAAACGCTGAAAACTTTCTCGGATGAGTAGATTATGAAGCCTTTCACATTTAAATTGCAAGTCCAACTCAGCCCAGATCAGTGAGATTACTCCAATCTCATTACTGTTGCACCACAGATGTAGCCACAGGAGCAAGAAGATAATGGCGCGCTCAGCCCAGCTCTTGCCGAGAAGTTTGCCAGGTAAGCGGGTCAGGCAGGCAGCAGCTGCCCAGACTACCACAATTTTGGAACACACTGTTACATACCCGACTTGTTGGTATTTTCTTCTCTTGATAAAGCAAACCCAGGAGACCTAGGAACTATCTTGTATCCCTCATAGTACCTTCACTTGGGACTAAATCCAGATTGGACGGGATAAAAAACATCTGAAGAGGGGCAAGACAGACAGCTTCCATTTCCCTTACTCCCTAATACGTGCTAGGTCTTCCCCATTGGTATTTGCAGAGGAGACATTTTTTTGCAGATTCTGAAATTATTATCTGGTTATTTTCAATGAATTTTACACAAAATTGCACTGTACTGTCACGAGGGACTCTACTTCTTAGATTAGATGCTTATGTTTGGCTCTCGTACTTTCTTACAGCTTTACGCCATCGATCTGTTTCTCTGGTAGAAACACACAATCTAACAGGATTAATCACATAGTCTTTAAAATGGTGTATTCCATACATATATAGCATCCTCCTCCACACTCACTCTTCTTTCTTTCTGTGTGGAAAAATCAAGGATTTCACTACTGCCAGGCGTTTTTCAAGGACCATTCTTCTCGGACCTTCCCTTATCCATTGCTTTAGCAGCTTCTGGTTCCTGATCCACCTTTTTAATTTTGCAAATAAGTAACATGTTTTTAAATTTCTTTTTCCACATGTCTGGAGCTTAATGAATCCTGTAATATGGCAAGCATACACATTATTGATTATTGTTCTTGCCAAGGACAGTATGAGGCACACTGCAGCATCTGTGGTATAAATTTTATTATATAACACACTGAGGTTATACCTCTGCACCTTGCAGCAAAGTGGCAAGAGAGTGCCTGGTGTGTGACCTCCCAGTCAGGTAATCTGGAAGTATAATTTTACTTTCAAGCCTGAGCAAACCATCATTCCTCCACAGAAGTTCTGAAACACAGATTCACCAATGCAATCATCAAGAAAAGGTACAAAGTCCCTATTCCTAAGAAACAAGTTCATATTTTTATCATTAGCTAAAACACTATGAACTTCCTACAGTCTGTGAGGAGGAGCACGTTGATCTCGACAGCAAATTCGAGTATTTTAGGCAGAAAAGGAGTTTGTCAATACAGACAAAAAATAATTATGTGGAACCGTTGGGACAAAGCTGACTGAAAAAACATTAACACCGTTTCCTTCCTCTGATATAGTAGTAAGCTATCATGCCTGAAGAGTGAACTGAGCTGTTTCATTTTTTGCCCTGCGTTTTTTTGTTCCTGTTGTGGTTTTGTTTTCAAGAATCACAAGCAAGAAGTTACTTGAAGTCACTAATGTTAGTAGCTATGTAGTCACACTAGAAGAATTGTACCGAGTCCAGTAAATGCAAGCATGTGTGGCAAATTCTATCAGACATCATTAAAAATAATAATAATAATAATAATGATCCACCATGGAAAAGTGAACAATTTACAAAGCAAAACATTTTTTCCTCTGTGATTCACTGCTTGTGTAATGCCCTGGCAGAGTCTTCTTTGTTTTCAGTAACAGAATGCTAACACTGCAGAGACAGGAAAGCAAAAGCATGGGTTATAAATCCTACATATAAAACCCTGGAACCAAATAGACTCCTCTGTAGCTTGCTAGCTTTATTATTTAAAATCTTTATGTACCATTCTGTTTACTCCAAGCAATTTCCAAATTGCAAAGATTCCCAAACTGTATATATCTGGAAATACACGCGAAGATTGTTATAGACCGATTTCCCTTTATTGCCTTGTGTCTGCCCCCACACACTGCACATTAAAATACTTAACACACACTTAGAATGTAAATCCATCTCATGCCAGAAAAGCTTTTTCACAGTAACACATACTGCAAAGCACGCTTACGCCTGAATATTTCAGAAAAAGTTAAACACAAAACTCTTTCGGTTCATGAGAAGTTAATTCTACTGAGGATTTACAATAGTGCAGGGTTAGGTTATTTTCCTCTCCTCCCCACAACAGTATCTCACCGAATCTGGAGCTGTCTACCACTGATAGAGTGTCTAACATCAGAAACAGCTGCCACTCCCTGGGAAGCTCACGGGGTAAGTGGAGAATAATGAGCAGCAAGCACCAGCAGAACAAAAGAAAATCCATCTTTATTTACCAACTGCTGCATGCTTGTTGCTGCATCAAGCTCATTCAAAGCCAACACCACACCCTTTAATTCAGAACAGACTATATTTAAGAAGCCTCTGCTTTATTTTTTTAATCAACTCATACATACCAATGCTTTGGGAAAAAAAAATAATCATTAGGTTAACCAAGTCAGCATCCAATGATACCCTCGATATTTGCAAAAGCACCGTAACTTACTTATGCCCCAAAGTAACCAGAAGCAGCCCAGGAGCCCCAGCTGACAACAAGATCTCGGTTATATGAAATGCATTCAAGTGGCCACCACAAATCTACGGATAAATAACGCATTAAACTTTCTGCTCTGAGTATCAGAAGTAGCACCACTAATTACAATTAAGGTTAATACTCAAAATATTAGAGCTTTTCAGTTACGCAAGCCTTCTCTACGTTCCCACACGGTACAAAGATGTCCAGCCCTGAACTGTCAGAGGGAAACACGAAAGTTATGCCAAGTGCAGCGCTAATGTGCCACTGGTCAAAGGTGGAATGACTCATTTCTACGACTTCAATGGCTGCGAGAAGTGGTCTGCATCCTGTCGGCTGAATAAGGTTTCGGCGAAACCGATGCAGGCTTCCTTAAAGACTTGAAGCTTTCAGGAGCTGCTGTCTCTTGTGTGCTGAAGAGTGGGACTGGGATGTACAGTTCGTTTCTGCTGCTTGAGTGGACAGGGTATGTGTCCACTCCAAAACCAGCTGAAATCAAAACAGATTTGGAAAAAGAAAGCAAAGCTTGAAAACTCGCCTTTGCATTTCTAAAGCACTCAGAATCAAGCCCTTTCCAAACTCAGCGAGCTAATTCCGGATCTTAATGACTTGACACCAAACAATTAAACAACAAGTCTAGGGTGACTCGAATGAAAACTCTCAGTTCAAATATATTTGGGGTTTTGTGGTGGTTTTTTTTTAAATAGCTGTACAGATACGCACCAGACTGGTGCAGCACTCTTCCCTTCCCTCAACCAACTGTCAAAACAAGATATTTAAACACAGTGCCAGGTTTTCAGTAGCTTCAGGAAAGGAAAAAGAAAGAGAGAAAAGAAAAAAAAAAAAAAAGGCTATGCTAATGTCTTTCCCAACACACTCGTGGAGAGAGGAGGACCTCTGGTTTGTCCGCCTATTCAGAGGCGCAGCGAAGGGGGCCGGTTCTTTGATGATTTTTTTCTTTTTTTCTTTTTTGGCCCCTCTCTGGATGCCTCCTCGGCCGCCGCCTCCAGCGTACAGCTGCGGAGACACCGCCTGTGCCCTGAATCTCAATGAGGCGGCCGGGCCTGCCACCGGCGCTGCTCCCCGGTGCGGAGGTCAGCCCGCAGCCCGCCTGCGCCTGGCCACCGCTCCGCGGCTCGCAGCCCGGCTCCTCCACGCCTTTCATGGCCCTAACTCGGGGTCCCACAGTCATGATGGGCTAATTCGGGGCACGGCAAATCCGCTCCCCACTTTCTTCTCCGTGGGGCAGCCCGCACGGCCGTGACTGACGTGACTGCCAACAGGTTAAGAAGAAATGCTGCCGCCTCCTCCTCCTCCTCCAGCTCGGCTCCGGCTTTTCTAAACCTACTGCCGTTTCTCACGCTCACACAAAGCTGCAATACAGGGCACCTGCTTCATTATCATATCTTGGGGGAATTTGGGGAGGGAGGGAGGGAAGAGGGGAGCTGGAGGTGGGGAGAAGGGGGTGGATGAACAGTCTGGCCTTCCAGCAACAAAGGGAGCCCCGCGAGGACTATTCCTGGTCACCTGGCACCCCACATCTGTACGTTCACTTCAGAAAACAACAAACACCCTTGGCTCGGTGCTTCCCACAAATCTCTATGGGCTGTGTAGGGAAATAAGCGTATTGGAAGCTACTTCTGTCTTCAGTTACACAACAGCGCTGATGAGAAACACCTAAGGAAGGCAAGGAACGGGTGCTCTGATTCACAAAGCTAGGCCACGGGAGAGATCTAAAATCGGACTAGGAGGAAAAGTAGATTCTCACTCGATACTTTCTCCATGGAGGGGATGGACAACTACCACGTCCTCTGATTCCATCTGTCAAAGGGTTTGAGATCACCAGCCGACACCACCTCTACAGAAACACCACCTCTGGGTTGTTTTATCACTGTATTTCAACTGTATGGTTATGTAAAACTCAAACACAGAGGTTTGTCTTTTCCCCTTTTTTTTTTTGCTGAATTTCAGTTTAGAAGGTCAAAAATGTTGCCATATTGCTTACAGCAATCAATTTAAGCAATACCAGATATTCCCAAAGGAGCGAAAGAGAATTAATCAGCATGTACAAAACTCCTTACTCCTACCTTTGGCACAGCTTAGTCAGGCTAGTCCTAACCTACAGCTGTCTCCAGTGGGAGAAGATGTAAATGAAGTTTCATTAAAAACAGCAGTTTTAAGGATAGCTACATAAATTACAGGAAAGTATAAAGCGATTTCTTAAGCTACACGGAAAACAATGTCAGAGTGAATTGCATCTTCACTACCTCATGGTGGGAGCAAAAGGACTTAAAACTACCACGAGGTGTCCAACACAATTAAAAGAAATATTTTCTGTAATATGCTCGCAAGGAACTACAGCATTTTAACAAAATAAAATGTTCCTGTGACAGAAAATGCCATCACATATTCCTCTGCTTTTGATGCGTGCCTAACTCTCTCTTGTTTTTAAAAATAAATAAAAATGACAGAGGAGATGTCAGATTCACTGAACTGAATTAAGCATGCTTGGAACAATTATTTCTCCCCAAGTAATTTTTACCTTGACACTATGATGGAAAATAGCACAAGCAGCTAACACGGCACTTAAGCTAATAAACCTCTGCGACTTTTTAAATATCTTCCCTTAGAGGAGGGAAGTACCTCCAACTATTCCTCGAGCTCAATCTGAAGTTAATACAATCAGTATTTCTGCAAATCAGGTTCTTAAATACACTGCACATATTTATATAAAGGGCGTGACTTAATCCTCCAAAGATTTTATGATCTCTACTAAAAATACAAAGAAAAAAACACCCAACCAAACCAAAAACACCACACACGCCACACCCTGGTGTATTTGAACAGGGAAGGGCTTTTCTAGACATCATCCAAAAGCTGATTTAATTATTTTACCTCTTAGCATAAGCATCCTTAGCCGTGACTCTCGCACTTATCTGAACACATGCCTTGTTTAAATATGACATACCCAGTTTTGCTCTTCAGTAAATCCTGTCTAAAGACTGACAGCGCAAGAGGGGACAACCCAAAGAACCGCACACAAACCAAAGCTCCTCCAGAGGTTAAACAAAATAAGTTAAAAAGCACAGTTTCAACTTGTATTCCTAGGGCTGCCTACACATAGATGATGTTCAGGAAAAACTTCATTAATTGAATAAAAATTGATTCTAGGTCCCTTCCCCTACTCTGCCCCATTAAAAAAAGATTAGGAGAGCCAAAGACTCAGGCGAGAGTAATTTTTATGATGCATTTATTTGCTTTGCGAACATTAAACCTAAAAAGTACCCAGCAGAGTCTCCCAATTAAAATCCCAACGTTGGTGAAGCTGAGAGGTAAGCTGGTAACTTGTGGGGTAGGTGCACACAGAGAGTGAGAGCAGGGGAGGGGAAAAGCAAGACGCAGCCACGCACAAAATATCCCCGGCGAGGACTCACGAGTCCCTGGCTTGCTCTTCTAGGCTCCCATTACTAGATCATTGTGTCATTCACAAAGCAAATCAAAACCTTGAAGAATTGTAAAGAAATGGTGGGAAAAAAAAAAAAAAAGGTTAAGGGACATTAGGGGAGATTTATGGAAACGGCGGCTTTTCTAAAACATGGTATTGACCAACTTCAGAGGCAGTTCGAAATGGGAAAAAGCTCTATTTGTAAAAACTAAGCTGCAGAACATGGACTTTTATAAATAAGCAATTTACGGAGGGTAAGAAGTTAACACATTGTATTGTTATCCTTTAGCTTCAGGGTCTGAGTCGTTATTTTCAACATAAATACACAGAGCTGTTTTCGGCCACTTACAATAAAAGCTCTACCAGTAATTGTGTGACCATGCTGTGCATCAGGAAAGTGCCAAGAAAAAAAAAATCAATGCAGAATTATAAACATGTTTATACAAACAGTTACTGGGTAAGTATTTCATAGAAAGATCCATATAAGCCAAGTTAAGCAAATATTTCAATATCAAAAATAAGAAGCAAAAGAGATGTGTGCTGTTTATATGGCTGGGGCTAATTTGGATTTCCCTTCTTCGTTTCGTCACTGACAAGCCTGCAAAACCCTGGAGGAGCACACGGAGACCATGTTAGTTCTAACAAAAAGTTTCATTTATCTTCAGCCATTTAATGGCCATCAATGGAAAAGCTACAAGCACTTCCCAGAAAGCAAGTTCTAATATTTGTTATCATGGCAACCTCCTGGTTACGCCTCCAAATTTAGTATTCCACAGATAACTTTTACTGAGTCACTACCCCATACTCAGCAGTGAAAGTCTCCTCCAGATAACAGGAGCGCCTGCCTCAGTTCAGAGGAATTTTGCAAAGTAACTTAATGGCATACTGAGAATTTATTAAAGCAACTTCACCACTGGGTAACGTGAGAGCAAACAGCCACAGTAGCTCTGGTGCTACGCGTAGCCAAGTAACACAGGCATAAGAAACCTTGCCAAGGATTTTTGTGCCTTGGACTGAGGTGTGTTGTCACTGTAAAGTCGAGCACAATCCACACTGCTGCCTCAACAGGGTCACAGGCTCAGCTAGACACACTTCCATCACTGTAAATGCTATTAAAATTAATTTATTTTTAAAATACACAGTAAAAATACTGAGTTTCAGTATAATCAAACAGCACAATTCCTGCTGGATTTCAGTGGTACCACAATTTCGCCCTGTAATACTGAAATATACGTATGTAATCATGACTATTCTTTTTTGAACCCCAAAGTCATCTATTATAGCAAGCTCATTGTACCTCTCCCTAACAGCTCCAAGCCTCAGGAGAGATACATTCCAGTGAGTCACACAAAAATCTGTTTCTTGCACAAGGAGGAACTAAATAATGACCCAGCTGAATAAAATGAAAGGTATACACCACACAGAAGCAAAAAGCAGATGGGCACAGGAAGATGGGAGCTTGAATTACACTTTCCAGCCTGCAGTGCCCTATACTGTTGCTTTGGGAAGTCACAGCAAAAATTCAAGTCTCCTTTTAAAATTGCTTCTGTTTCTAGAGAAAAAACAAATATCACCCACTAACCCCAGTCAGCCCTAAACTCACGCTAGTTTCCGTGGGCATCGAACCTGGCATTTGCCCCACCAGATTTTCAGAAGTCAGGGACTGCAGCATCAGCCCCACCTTTCTTCTGCACCTGATCTTCCAAGTGCAGCACACCATGCAACTGCTCCTCACCACGCGCATCCCTCTTATCACCTGAACCCTAAACCGAACACAGCCCGCTCTCTGTAGTTCATTTTCCCACTCTTACTAGCATGCCCCCAAAGAACAGAAGCAAAACAAACACCAAAACACATCCATTGCCTACCCGGGTTACAGCCACCCTTCACGTCTGTAGGAGAACTTGCAACAATTGCAGCAGCTGTCCAGGAGAGTTAGACTCCCACACTTTAAGCGTGAGAACACCAGAAAGCCATAAATCAATCTTTAAACGCGTATGAGGAGGGCTCTTTTCTGTTTATAAAATATTAAAAAA
>VWZZ01003700.1:33289-61986 GCA_013399095.1 Psophia crepitans | reverse complement strand
AAAAAAAAAAAAAGGAAAAACCTACAGGCCACCTGGGGTAACGTTCCCGAAGAAGGTCATCTGGGGCCACGTTCGTGCCTCAGGGACTTCTGCAAAGGAAGGTACATGCACACGTACAGAAAACCCTGCGTGCAAACTTTCCTTTGTCATTCTGTGCTTAGTGCACACTCTGGTTACAGCATTTTCTTCCACCGGTCCCTGATCAGCTCGGGTGGCAGCTGCTAGGGGCTCCTCCGCCACCCCATACGTCAAGTCAAGCAAGGCCACCCTGAAAATCCTGCTGCTGTTGCCAGCAAGGCTGGAGAAAAGGGCAGAGGCACCTTGTGGAAGGGGAAGAGTGTGGTAGGGATGAGGCAAGATGGGGGTATCTCAATTCTGGCTGGAGTCTGCTACATTAGGACTTGGTGATCTCAGAGGTCCTTTCCAACCTTAGTGATTCTATGATTAGAGAGGAGGACGCTGACAAAGGAACAAGATGGGGTGTCCCCAGCGCTGGGTCTCTGCCGGGCAGTGGGGGAAGGCACAGGCAGGGCAGGGAGAGGTGGCAGCTTGACCCTGACCCCAGGCCATGCCAGCTGTGCCTGTGGCCATCACTGGTACAAGTCCTGGTCCCATTCCAGCTGCAACGGGGGCAGCTGGAAGGGCAGGTTGTGCCCAGCCCATGGGGGGAAACTATTGCTCCCCATTCAGGACCTTATTCTTAAAATATAGCCAAACCCAACCACAATAATAGCAAAGCTACGTCCTTTAAATACACACACACGCATGCACACACGCACTCTCAGCAGAGCTAACGCGGAGCCTGGCCGTGAGCACGCAACATCGCTGCGGTGCCCCTGCTCCTTCACAGCAAGCACAGGCAGAGCCAGCCTCACAGGGAGATCTTCCAAAGGTCAGGCTGGCCACAACGCTCAGCCCACCCTCTGGCCTGGGGAAGCTATAAAGTTTAGATTACTCCCAAGTTAATGCTTTATTGCATTTATCCCCCTTCCACATCCATACTGTGAGAAAAACATTTTAAGATCAGGATTACAGTTTCAGTATCAAGCCAAGAGACAAACACAAAAAAAGCGCCCTAAAATCAGTCACTGCTAACTTGCAGCGGCTAATCTGCAATTTTCATTTATCCACAGCACATTAAATGAATCTCTGCAGTGGGCAGACCTTCTTGCAAATTACGGTTTTCTAAACAAAGCCACGCTTGGGTACAGAAATTGGAAGGTCCAGGTAACATCCTCTCCTTTTAAAAAAACAAACAAACAAACACAACAAGAACAAATAAATCACCCCAAAATCCAAGAGAGAGGAACAAAGGACTAACATGAAAATTACTGTCCTGATGCTACATTTGGTGGTAAAATTGCAGTTCATGTACAAAATTACCTAAGCACAAGTCCACTACTGGTGACTGTCATTGGTTTGAAAATACCTTTTTTTTCTTTTTACATCCATTTCTTCCCTTCACCAGGGAATCCAAATTTCCTCAGTTAATCATCTTCCCTTTTGCAAAATAAATGGGAGCCTTTTTTAAGCAATGAACACATTTCGTTACTCAATCGCAGGGACAATACAAGATTAAAATGGATTAGAAAAATTAATCCAAACTAAAAGTCTCCGTTATGATAGAGTTTCCCAATGAACCTCAAATGGAAACGTTCCAAACTTCAGGCATAAAATCTGACTGAAACTACTGCTTTCCCCTGCCCCTCCTTGTAAAACATGTAGTTCAAATTGCTATTTCCACAAAGAAATACCTCCAATATGGACAGGAGTATTATGAAAAATTCTTGACAGCCTGCAGGGATTCATGTACTTAACCCAAAGGTAAAATCTACAGTAATTTATCATACAAAGATCAGCTGCTCTGCAGACTGGGGCTCCTGTTCCTTGCTGTAGTTGGAATTCCTACAAGAGGGGGGGCAAAGGGGGTTGTAATTAAGCACTTTCATTTGCAGTCCTCAATTCTCTGCACCTAACTCATGACAGCACACAGGATGGAGAGAAAGATAGTTACGACACTCCATATACTTGGCATTTCATCAGGTACGCTTCCTTGTTTTCATCTTTAAAAAGGAAATTATAAACAGCTACAAAAAGGTTGACAATAAAACAGCAGAAGACAGACAGCAGTGGAGGAAATAAAAATAAAAAAGGTTTTCAGCATTACAAACATTGATGCCTTTTAAAAAGAAGAGATCCAGCCGTGTTTCCGCCTTCCTTTGTACTAAAGTTTAATAAACATTTTCTCCAAGTTACCAATTTTGAGAAAATCGCTGGATAAACACTTGTGTTAACCCAGTTACGTGGCTCGGTGCCAAATGTAATGCCAAACTTCCCAGTTGCAAAACGAGCTGTTTTTACACACCAAAGTAACCACGCAGCAGGCCTGCCGAGCCTGAAGACAGCTGACAGAGATGACTGTTGCTGTCCCCCCCTTGCACCGACATCCATCCAAATACCAACATCTGCTGTGCTACAATTTACTTTTTACACAACATTTAGCAAAACAGTGCCTCTGACTGCAACATCATTAAGGAAGTAACAACAAATAAATCGCAAAGTCCCATCAGACAATTGTAAAATTAAAGCGTAGTTTGTCTTGCATACGCTGAGCTTTAGTTCAGATGTATTGGACTTCAGAAATAATAAGCATTAGAATCTGTTTTCTTTTATTAAACACACAAGACAAAATTCTGTAAACTGTGACAAGTGTAATCCATCATTACTGTGAAAATTACAGTTTTGAGGATATTGACTTGACTCAATAGGCAGAGCAGCAGATGCCTGCGAGGCAGCCTGGCTTGTCCCGTACCATCGCAGCAACCCAGACTACTAACAGGATTACACCACGCCTGGAAGCGTAAGAACTGTACTCTCAATTCGAGGCCCACTCCTTCTCAAACACCCAGAGCGTCTATCTGCGCTCGCAAAGTAAGGAATTAATGTTCCTAAAAACTCAAGTGCCCTTCGCTTTAAAAGCAGGACAGAACACAAGGGCCAAGGCAGTGGGACGCCATCCCACAGACCTGAGGTGCCAAGGCAGGCTGTTATAAACTATCACCCCGGGGTTCAAACTGGGACTTAGGCTCCTAAGCGAAAACCAGATTTGGTTGGCGGTTCCACTGTGCTGCCCAACACCCTTCAGGTCTCAGAAGTCCCTACGCGATGTAGTGTCCTCCGTGACCCTGTCACCCACGGTGCTGCAAGTCAAAATGGGGCACCACTGCCGCCCTGCCACTGCCACGGGGCTCGGGCTTTCATCGGCACACAGGTAAACAAGGAGGAAGGAAGGAGAATTTTCATCTTTAATATGGTGAGCAGTTTTCAAAAACAATTTTTTTTTCCTCCTGTCCTACAGTAATTCTACAAATACGAAAAGAGAGGCAAACCCCCCTCTCCAACCCACCCTTTCTTTTGAAAAGCAGGTATCAAATGAAAAATTTCAGCAAGAAACAACTTGAATTCTGTTAGGTATCAACTAAGGTATTTTTTCCTCGATCTTTCTGCTCCTCTTCACCACCTTTAATACAACCTAAAAATCACTGAAGTCACAAAAAGTGAATTTTTTTTGGATGGCAACAAACACTCCCTCGGCATCTCCAGACAACGTGTCTGTCAGGAGCAACAACATACCCAACACTCAGCTCGAGATACAAGAACTTGGCAGGCTGTATGTCAAAGCAGTTTCACCAAAACAATGCAATTTCCCTTAAATCCCTATCAGCTTAATAGTGGAAGACAACAATATTTCAGATAACACAGAAAGCAAACATTTTGGTAAGTTCAGTGGACATTCTTTATCCAATTCGCAGATAAAAACAGTCAACATCCAACTAGATTAACAGAAGTGCTTAACTCATTTGGTGCTTAATTCATGCTAAAGTCAGGGTGTTAGGCGCTTAAATACTTCTGGGGGGGTTTGGCCAACGTTGATACAGATATAGTCATAAAGCCTGCCATGTATGTCCATGGTGGAACACAGGAGAAGCCGGGCAAAGCACAGCCTACACACAGATCCTCTCCCGAGCAGGAATTTAGAGGACAGTCTCCTCTGTGCTAGCTACTACTTGTTTGCACAACAGGAGTCAAGGTCCATTGGAAACTTATCTGAAGAGTTGCTCCTGTGCAAACTTTAGGTTCAATCTCTGAGTTCAGAACTGAAACACTACTTGTTTGTCCATTTATCCCCTGGCACGGTTGGCTTTTTGTCAGACAGATGTATGCCACATGCAAGTCATTTCCCAACCTCTCTGCTCCACCTCCCTCCACGCACTCTGCACACACTCTGACCCCTCAGCAAATGTTCTGAGAGAGGAGGAAGTGTTTCTGACAGTTTGCATACTCTTCACAACAATTTTATTGCAGGGTATAAATGTTTTCTCCTGCCCCCCAACCCTTCTCGTAAGGAAACAAAGCAAAACAAACAAAAAATCCACGGCTTCCCAAACAAACGAATGCCCTAAACCCAGCGGCAGGAAAGGAAAGGGGAGGGAAGGGACAGAGAGGATGGATTACACTGAAGTTATTTTTGTCTTGTTCAAGTGGATGGGCAGAGACAACTAAATATAGAATTTAGCAAAGCAGGTGAACAAGGAAGATGACATGCGTCGCATGTTTCAAGGAGCAAGCACTAAATGAGGTACGCTCCTACCTCCCGGCCCAGAAAGCTCCCCAAAACCACGCTTCAATTTGCATGAGCGAGATTTGATTGAACAAATATTCGACTCACCATAGCTTTCCCTTTGGACATGTGACAATGTAAATGTTAAGCAGATAGATTTCCTGTCTCTTACCTGCTTGTACTATGTATAAATAAGCACTACAAAGTCCACGTTAAAACGGAAAGAGGTTTGTACTCTGCTGTGGGGTCTTTGGACAGAAATTCTTCTGAAGAAAGTATGTTTGCACATACAGGTGGGTAATAAAGCACCGCTTGAAATCAAATGTTAAGGAATATTATTTTGTCAGTGACAACACAAAGGATGTGGTTTCTATGAAATTTAACCAGTTATGTCACGGACAATTGCTTTCTTCTGGTCAGACTGCAGTCTACGACTTGCTCAGAGTAACTGCTACAGCAGTTTGGATTTCACAAGTGCAGATCCATTCATACGTATTTTTAACTCCTTCCAGGGTCTGGGTGAGCCTGTGAAACGTACTGGGTGGCTGTTGCCAGAAGCATGTACTCCATTCAGTCACTGTGAGCAGACCACGCCAGCAAACACCCGAGTAGGAAGTCTCACCCAGGCTCTTGGGCTCTCAGAGCCTGCAGCCGAGGATGCAAACAATAGCAGTTAGCAAGGATGTTAAGTGCTTCGCTGGTATGTCCACAGTAGTCAAGCAAGGAAACATTCAGGGAAAAGACATGGCACCCGTGGATACCACTGGAAACCACACTCACATCAGTGCTGTAACCTACCACTGGGCTCAAAGAACAGAAAGATTTTATGCGGGACATTGCCCTTCTTCCATCTGTGCCCCCAGCTACCACAGCATCCAAGAGCCCCACAGCCTGAGCTGCGTTTGTCCTCACAACATCCCTGTGAAGTAGGGAAGTGCTGTTATCACCATTTTACAGATAGGGAACTGGGGCACAGAGAAATAAAAATAACCTTATCCGAGATGATCATATAGGAGGAAGTTTGTGGCAGAGCAGGGGAGGACTGGCTTCGATTCTCAGTTCCAGGACGGTACTCTAATACACCAGCCATCTCTTCAGCTCCTAGATGCTCTGCCTTCAGTTTGACCGACTTGGGCAGCAAGGAATGGGAAATGCCTACACCTTTTATTAACAGCATTTCCAGCCCAGCAAAAATGGAAGAGCGTGTCAGATGCAGGCGTTGTTTGCATTCAGAAGTCCACATCTGGACAAAGAAAACAATTTCCAAAATAGTCAGCACTATTCTGGTATTGTAGAAAAAGGAAGGAAGACATATCAAGTTTTCAAAGTAGAAAAATCAAACACAACAAAAAAAAAAAAATCCATGGCAGGTCATAAGCACAATTTTAAGAAATTAAGTGAAAGTGTAAATAGGAAGCTGGTATTACATGTGTCCTTCAAGAAGCTCTCTGTTCTGGAGATTTTAGTTTATAAAGCAATAAGAAATAAAAAAAAAAAAAATCCCTTTTGGGCTACAGCTATCTCATCTCAGAGACAGCTCTAAATGCACATCTGATCTAGTTTCATATGGAGACCCTGACTCCAGACTTCATACAACAATCTTGTCTCAGATAAAACAAATTCCAGAGGCTGGGGACTACTCAAGGTTTTCCATTTCTGGCTGAGCCAGGCTTCAACCCTGCCTTCAAAAGCTCTCTTTTCTGAGTGAAATGGCACCTCAGGTCCAAAGTGGGACCTGACTCCAGCTTTTGGGACTCCAGCTGCAGTCATCCACATCACCAGTTGTGAAACAAGCTTCTACAACTTCAAGGTATTCATAAAGCAACATTTAATGTCAACTGTTTGAGGTGACTACTACCCTGGAACAAACAGTGGAGATCCCATCACCCCATGGATCACCTGATTTATCAAGGCTGACTCCAAAAGGTGGCTGCTCATCACAATGGCCAAAGGACAACTACAGGCTGGACAGAGAACGGATAGAGAGCAGCCCTGAGGAGAAGGACTTGGGGGTGTCAGTTGATGAAAAACTCAACATGAGCCAGCAGTGTGTGCTGGCAGCCCAGAAAGCCAACCGTGTCCTGGGCTGCATCAGAAATAGTGTGGCCAGTAGGTTGAGGGAGGTGATTCTCCCCCTCTGCTCCACTCTTGTGAGACCCCACCTGCAGTACTGTGTTCAGCTCTGGAGTCTCCAGTACAGGAAAGACATGGAGCTGCTGGAGCAAGTCCAGAGGAGGGCCACAAAGTTGATCAGAGGGCTGGAGCACCTCTCCTATGAGGACAGGCTGAGAGAGTTGGGCTTATTCAGCCTGGAGAAGAGAAGGCTCCGGGGAGACCTAATTGTGGCCTTCCAATACCTAAAGGGGCCTACAGGAAAGCTGGAGAGGGGCTGTTTATCAAGGAGTGTAGTGATAGAACAAGTGTTAATGTATATAAACTAAAAGAGGGGATATTTAGGTTGGATATTAGAAAGAAATTCTCTACTGTGAGGGTGGTGAGGCAGTGGAACAGGCTGCCCAGAGAAGCTGTGGAGGCCCCATCCCTGGCAGTGTTCAAGGCCAGGTTGGATGGGGCTTTGGGCAACCTGGTCTAGTATAGGGTGTCCCTGCCCACGGCAGGGGGGTTGGAACTAGATGATCCTTGTGGTCCCTTCCAACCCTAACCATTCTATGATTCTGTGATGATGGACTGCTACTACTCCAACATGAACAGTCCTTGATGAAGGGCTTTGTCACTATGCTGACTGGGACAAAGGAAGAAATTAGCGGGTTGGTGTTAGCTGAAGGCACCAGATCAGCCACGCTCAGCTTCCAGATTGCTTCTGCTATCAGTGAACTATCCTGTCAATCTCTGCTGATGAACTGGACCTTATGGCCCAGGCCTCTACTCTTGTAACAGGCTGTTGCTGTCAACTTCAACCAGCAACACAATGTGCATCTATAGCACACCTCATCTGTCACAGTCAAGAGCTCAAGGAGCTGCAGCCAATCAGCGATTGCTGAAGGTGACCATCAAGGCACCTAATTAACTTCCATTAGTGACATAAAATAACTGAAGCCTTGCTTGGAGAGGACCAGAAGTAACAGAGCTAGCCCCGCCACAAATCCTGCTACTCCTATTTCATCTTGGGAACACGCCTCCCCCTTCTTTTACACCAAGACTACAAAGGGGTGAAGGCGAAAGGCTGGGATGAGGTTAGGAACATTTCTAATTTCTGACAGCGAGCCTCACAGCCACAGCTGCCAACCAAAGAAGCAAAAGAAAGCAAAACTCCAGCAGCTTCACAGTACATGGCAATCTTAGGAAACCAGACATTCTAGTACTTAAAGCAAAAAGCAACTTTTGGTTCCAAAGCACAGACCCAGAACACTAATAACAAGTAGCAAATTAGCGACGTTTGTTTATTATTTAATGTTTTGACATTTTTCCTTCAAAAATCCCAACTTCTGTATTCGCAAAGATCAGCCAACACTGAAAAATGAAAAGGCCTGATGACAACAGAGGAACTGCTATATTGCTGTATTTTCTGTTTGATGGCCATCACAAGGAATATCAAAACTAAAACTAAATGGGGTTGTTATTCTCCTTCAAAATAAGGCGGGCTTTACTTGAGATTCCCAGTATCAAACTGGTCACGAATCTCAGAATCACAGAATACTTTATGTTGAAAGGAGCCATTAGAGGTGATCTGGTCTAATCATCAACCCAATTCACTACAAATGAAATTCTAACACTAATAGTACATGTAGCTAATTCAGGAGAATTATAAAAATATAAAGGCAAAAAAATGGAATGAAAGCAACTTTATCAAACTGCAACTTTCAAATCAAATTTGGGGAACAAAACCTCAAGTCTTCTTGGCCGTGTGCCTTCATTTTAATCTCCTTGCCTGCAGTAACTGGTTTGAGGATTTTAAGAGTCAGCAGAAAGATGAATACCAATAAATATTCTCTGTGTGTACCGGGCATAAAAAAAGAGAAATGAATTCTGTGTTCCTCCATGTTTTATTTCACCACATGAATCATGAGAGAAATAGCACAGGATTGTACATGGTCTAAAAGGTATGCACAGCCTCTGAAGCGTGAACATGTATCTACAACCACACATCCTGTTGTGTCATTCCACTTCTAAAATGGTGCCTGAAAAGAGCAAAGTGTCCAGAAACATGAGGTTTTGCCGTAAGCACACTCCGTCTAGTCGTGGGAGCAAACAAACCTCCCCAAGACACCAACCAGAACTGTTGTGAAGTAGCCCATTCCTAGCAGATTAGAGCTGCTGCTGAGAAGAAAGCTTTCCTCTGGCTCTAGGCAGAAGGATTCCCTAAAGCCGGAAGAAAACTTCATATAAGGTGATTTTTGCACATTCCTGCCAGTAACGTGTCAGAGGATTAACACAAAAAACCCAAACAAACAAAAAAAAACCCCAACTTAAAAATGAAGAAAACTAACCATAGTAAATCTGATTATTTTTTTACCTATTTTAGATACAGCTTTCTAGACCATAATGATTTGTATTACTGCAGTACACCGCAACTTCAGATACACATCTGGAGCTGAGCCACCTGCTCAGCAATGAGACAGTCCCTGTTCTGCAGAGTTTACTGTCAGAGGACCAGGACAACGGAAGGCCGGACAGACAGACACACTAATAAGAGGGGACCAATACTGGGCATGGCAGTGAACAGCAGTCTCAGCACACATGCACTGCAAGGTCATCAATGCCTTTTATGAGCAACACAAGGAGCGAGAGCTTTTAGAGAGGATAATAAAGCAGTACTGCAGCTGCTTACAGGGACCATTTCCCATGTGTGAAGGGGTAGCACAAGAGAAAGCACAGAAGTGGTTGCTTTCCCCCATGTCATAGTCTCAGTCTAGAGACATGCTAGGCTAACTCCAGGCAGAAGTTAACATCTTAATAGCAAATTAGAGATGGTAAAAATAGGTATGAAAAGCAAAAGCAGCTGGTTTTGCAGCTCAGTGCAACAGAGGAACTAGTAGACAGCAACAAAGCAGCAGCCCAAAGAACAAGTTCCACTCTGTTCAGAGCAGCACTCTGAATGGGACAAGGTTACATGCCAAGCATACAAAAAGATGCAAGATGATGTAAACCTTCGAAAAGTATATTTTCCCACCATGTTCTCCTTTGCTTTCCATTTTGTTGAATAGCAGTATACTCCAACAACTACAGAAACTTTGAAAACATCAACTTCTTTGAAGATCAAAATATACAGTCTCTGCAGACGACCTGGTTATAGTTGCTGTAGAACCAAAAGAAGTCCCTATTTCGGAAAGAAATACGGCCTCCTGCTGCTCTAAGCAGAGAAGGTGGTATACATGTCAAACCATGCTTTTCTCCACAACTGTAAGAGATACTACCCAGGAAGACAGACTAGACTGGGAAAAATGCACTAACCCCAAATGGCACAGCTATGCTGAACACTGCTGCCTAGTAGTTTTTGCTCACCTTAAAATCGTTTTATATTATTCCCAATGAACCTCTACTTTAGACCTCTGGCTTCCTTTCAAGTCAGAGGGTAGATATCAGTAAGGCTAGGACATCTCAAAACCTCAGGCATTAAAAAAAAAAAAAAGTTATAGCACTTAATATGGAAGGATGAAAGCCTACAGTACTAAAGGTTCCCACTGCAGCAAGAACAGCACGTTGTAACTTAATAAAAGTGATCACCAAATCTAGTCCTAGAGCTTACTCAGGATCAGATCAGTCTATGCCAACAACAAGGTGTAAGTTTTAAGCAACTGCTCTTAATGTAGCTGAACCACCATGGCTGAAGAAACTGCTCCATTGCCTTTGTCTTTAACAGGGCTGTTCAAAAAGCAAGGACAGCTTTGTCTGCTACATCTTTGCAACCTCACTGCATAAAAGAGGAGAATTAACCCAGTCTGTAAAGACAACAGTCCAGAGGAGAAATGCATTTTACCTGAACATGCTGAATCTGGCAAGAGCTGGTGGTCAGGGAACACACAGAACCCTTTAAAAATACACAGCGTCATTTATTACACTGGGACAGTACTTCATGTTGCACAATTCAAGCTTTTGTTTCAAGCAAGAAAATGTTTTCTAAATATTTTGTCACCATGACAGTCTAGCCTTGGACTCAAATTCTGCCCTTGGTTACTCCAGAATACCCCTGTGAAGTCAACTGTGTTGTACAGCTCATCGCCATGTCCCAGCCTACCAGGAAGGCTCACCTGGCTGCGCAGCTCCCGGCGTCCTGTCGGCCCACTGTGCTCTGCAGGGCTCTCTAATCCCAAGCTATTTTGACCCCCAAACTACAACATTCAATGTAAGATCCCTGTGAAGAAACATCGTATGTAAGAGGAAGATGGTTTTGCAACTGCAAAATACTAAAGATCTCCCCGACAGGTCCAGCTTTATCTGAGGAACACAGGCAAAACAAAAACCATTTCCAAGATAGCAGAATGAAATATTTTAAACACACAGAGAAAAAACACACAGCAGGCCCTCCCTGCTTTGAGGGCCCTGTTCCAAGTCAAAAAGTTTCTTTCAGGGACATTAATTTGGCAACCTAAATTTGAGTAGATACAGCCTAAGTCCACAGCACAGACCTGAAAAGAGCAGCGGAGCATTGTGTATGACTCAGAAGCCCAGCGAAGACTTCTGCAGAACAAGATCAACAGGGTGTTTGTATACAGCCAGCAGCATCATGTGAACGGGCAGTTTAGTTTCCGAAATGAATGTCTGCATTGTCATTTTAAAAAAAAGAAAAAAAACAACAAACCAAAAAACACTGCCTATTCCACACTTAAAACATCACAGAGGAAGGAAGTACTCCAGCAGCCAAAATGTACAAATTCTTACCATAACTTTGGCGCAATAAACTTCTCCAGTGTCACAAAGGCCTATTCTTCAGGGGGCTTGGTTGCCTCTTTTTTTCCAGAAGGACTAATTCACATGTGAAGGCTATTAAAGAACACACATACAAGATGCCAACAGAAGCATAAACATGCACACTTTTGTGTGTGTTCTCAAAGTTTTATCTGTCTTTCCTTGCACAGAAAGATACCTGGGAACAGCCTGGAGGCAGGTATTTCTGCTTTCTCTTGTTACTAGTGAAGCTCCTTTCCTTGCCATAAAATGGCAACCTGGTTTTAATTCATTCAAACCCATGACAGAGATTCATCCTCATTAGTTGTATTCACCAGCCAGGTTTCAAGAATTTTTTAAAAAAAAAAATTAATATGGGTGGGTAGGTTTTGTTTGGTTGTTTTTTTTTTCACTACAATATTTCTAGAAAAAGAATAGCAGAAAAAGGGGAAATATTCCTACATTCTGTTCCTATAGTAGAATAGAAAATTCCTGACAGTAACCTTTTAATTCTTTGAGAGGCACCTTACTAGAACCTCGAAGAAAATGCTACTCCTCTAAGTTACACTCGGCATTTCTGCACTGCAAAACCAAATCCAAGCTCCAGAAGTCAGCACTTTTTCTCCTTATTATCTGAAGCTATATAAAAGCCCTAATATAGATTTGAAAGAAATACAACAGAAAATCCTGCCTGATTTAAATACATAGAGCTAAATTTATCGTACAGTTTTTGAAACATTGCTTAGAGATTGGGCATTTAGAGTTCTATTCACTGGCTAGAAAAAAGCCAAATGGTACACTTTAAAAAACTGACTTTGAAATATTGTTATGAGAACAGGGACAAGCTATGTAAACCCTAAAATTCTGCGGGTCTTTGTATTCACGATTATTGTCACAAACTAAAAGGCTCATATTCCCTACTAAGCAAACATTTACAATTAAATCCATTCTGCACAAGGCATTTGCATTTTGAGATAGAACAGTCAGTTGTTCAGCTGCTGTGATTTAGATGGATTGGTTCATTATTGCTGCAGTTCGTTTTCAGCTACACTGTATAACAAAGGGGTGCCAATGGAGTCTTGAATGGCTTTAAAGCTAAGTATGCTGGTATTCTTCCACGATGATGTAATTTAACTATCTCCCCATCTCTCAGATCAAGATATCTCGACTTTACAGGCTAAAGACAGAAACAAGCTGTCACAACAGTGTTCAATAGGCAGTATCTCTGTAAGTCCACTACAAGTTTGCAGTGATTTTTCATGCATGAAAAAGTAATTTTTTCCCCTAATTCTTATTTAAAATACTTTTCCTACCATGCAAACAAGGCAACTTTGACTTCCACACCAGGAGATGCATCACTCATATACCTTCAAATGTTCCTGCTACAGTAAAAATGTATCTGTACCAGAAAAGACAACCAAGAACTACAATGATCTCTGATACAAAGAACATTTCAAGTTTTAAAAGTCAGCTACTATTCTACTCCTTCACTGTCTGAAACACGTCACTAAAGGCAGTATTAAAGCAGCAAAAGCATTTTTCTTATTAACAATCACGTAAAAAGGCATTATATCTTTTTTTAAAAAGTTATTGATGAAAAAGCCATGATGAATAGCGGCGTTTAACCTCCCAGTCTAAAGCATGGTCTGCTCAAGACACTGCCAGAAGCAGCACAAAGAACACCTACCACTGAATGATTTCATTACTGAATTTATAGTGGTAAAGCAGTCATATCCTATGTCCAGAAATCAATTTCCACCTATAAAACTACTTCCAAGCCCCACAACCAGTGCTATCATCATGTATTATCACAACTGGATTCTAGTCTTCTCCATGCATAAACTTGCAGTGGAATAATAAACCTATAATATACCTAAACCTATGCAAACACACATTTAAGTCAAGTCCTGAATTAAGAAATAAATGCCTTCTCTTCTCTTGGTGTCCCCAAAGTTTCATTTCTACTTAATGAGGGGAAGGAGAATGCACGATTGGAAGTTAAAAATTATAAAACCAAAACCTTCAAAAGTCTGCACTACAGAGAAAACACTTCCATTTAGTTATCTGACTGCTATTTACAGAAGGTTTACAGACCACAAGCAGGCACAGGGATATGTCTGACACACAAACACCCAGCAGTCCAGACAATCCTTGCCTGGAAGTCCCCGAAAAGGAACCAGCAAATAAAGGTAGTATTCCCACTTTGCAGCTATGAAGAGGCCTGACAATGGATTTTGAGCTGCTTAACAGGTTTATGCAAGAGTGTAACTTTTTACTGATACTCCCAACTGTGAAGCTCCAACTTTGACATGATGGCAAGAACATACAAAATAGTGTGCACCCTTGTATTTCAGGGCATAAACCCCACTTAGTGCAAATATTTTCCACACCAGTGTACGTACATCATTCTGAACAAGACAGCGTTATGT
Organism: Psophia crepitans; assembly: GCA_013399095.1. Classification (NCBI taxonomy): domain Eukaryota; kingdom Metazoa; phylum Chordata; class Aves; order Gruiformes; family Psophiidae; genus Psophia; species Psophia crepitans. The sequence continues at coordinate 48,090 of VWZZ01003700.1, read as the reverse complement.
TGGCAGCTGTTAATACGGCACATACAGAGGCTCATATGGAAGCACACGGCAAAATTTTTAAATAATTTTTTTTTCTCTTAAATCTTGAGATTTAGTTTAACTGGAGCTTGATGGACAAAAAGCAGTTCAAATGTAGTTGCCTCTGTATGTTGCTATTAGCCATTAGGGCCACTGAGCCTCTTGCAGAAAATGTAAAAGTTACTTTTTCATGTCAGTTGCTTTCCGAAGTGCTATCAGGATGCCTTTCTTGATCCCCAGATCCTCTGACACAATTGCAGAAACAGTAGGGTATACTGCTAAGACTAAGAGTTCAGAAAAATAAAAACATACGTTATAAATGATTTTAAAACCTCTATTTTTTTACATGTTTCGTTAAAAGTAATTAAACAGCCCTTTTTCTTCTCCTTAGTCTAAACTGTGAAGGCGGAACTCAGGCCGTTTTCCAGTTTTTCCTCTACGTTACGAGGATTAGCAAACTCCTCTATTTCAGAAACAAAAAGACACAAAATTCTCAAAATCTTTTGACTTCCACAGGTGGGAACTGATTTATAAAGCCAAAACAAACATAAGGGCTGCACTTCCAATTGGAGAATTCGCAGCGATTGCTGTAGGCAGCCCTGACGCCCATGAGCACCTGAAGTCCACTCCAGTAACACCAGTGACAACCTCATGAGTTAGACTTTCATATCAGTGTAATAATGTTTGTCTTGAAGACCTCTCCTGTGAAGAGAGGTCGAGAGAGCTGGGGCTGTTCAGCCTTGAGAAGGCTCCAGGGAAACCTTGTTGCAGCTTTTCAGTACATAACGGGGCTTACAAGAAAGACTGAGAGAGGCTTTTCACCAGGGCCTATAGTGACAGGACAAGGGGGGGTAACAGTTTTAAACTACAGGAGGGTAGATTTAGACTACCTAGGTATAAAGGAAGAAATTCTTTACTATGACGGTGGTAAAACACTGGAACAGGTTGCCTAGAGAAGTCGTGGAGGCCTCATGCCTGGAAGTGTTCAAGGCCAGGTTGGATGGGGCTTTGGACAGCCTGGTCTAGTGGAGGGTGTCCCTGCCCAGGCAAGGGGGGATCAACCAGATGATCTTTAGAGGTCCCTTCCAACCCAAACCATTCTAAGACTGGAGCTCGCTCCCAAAACAGGTGTCTCCTATGAAGGCCACGGTTCACAACCAACATAAAACCCATTTCTCTGGCCTACATGCTCTGTGGTCCTCCTTAAGAGTACATTAGTAAAACGCACGCAGAAGAGACTGATTTGATAGCCCCATGAATGATTCAGATGCCATACTCAGTCTCAATATTAGCATGAAATCCCACTGCAGTCATGCACAGTACCACTGACTCCAAAGTGTACTTCTACATGCAGTTCACCAAAGGCCTCAGCTTTGGACAGCACTTCAAAACACGCTCTCCTGACTTACCCAAGAGACTCAGGAAAACAGTACCTGACTTGTCCGCAGGCTGTGGTGATTGTTTACCCCTGCTGTCCTCAGATATGACCATGCACTTTTGAATAAATTGACAAATTTCACAATAGTGTTTGAACAGCTATCTTTTTCACATTTTTGGCTGAACTTGAAGAGGTGAGAGAATCATCCCTGAGTTCTGTAAAATGTTTTCCAACTGCACTTAAAGTTGGTCTTCATTATTTCCCCCTTTCAGTTGCAGTAAATATTTCTCACAGAAGCACACTACTTCACACCTAATATGGTGCTATTCTTTCTCCATTCTTTTTCTTCCTCTTTCCTCATATAGTTTCCTGGTTTTTGTTCCCCCTTTAAGAAGCACATTGTACCTGCAACATAATACATCTGAAAATAATAACCCCGCCTGTCTTCCCCCCATGAGAGATGACTTGTTAAAAAAGATTTAACTCTTCTTCTTCTTAGTAAATCAGTTAGTTCAATATGTAAAAAGGAAAAAAACCACAAGGCCGACAGTTACTGTTTTACAACGCTCTACATTTCAAAATGTATTCAAATGTAATGTTCAAATGTTAAGTAAACCCCTTTCCAACATATGCTAAGGTTTGTTTCTTAAATGAGTCTGAGACCAACAAGTACCCCACTTTTATTTAAGAGAACTTGCCAGTAACACAAACTGCAGCTAAAAGGAGATACGCTACGTGTTACCACTGACTGTTCTAAGAGAATCAAAGTCATCACCAGCTTTTTCAGATGGTAAAGTCTAGCACCAAGAGCGCTAACACAGAGCAAGTTTAGGCAGGGGGTGCCACAGGCACAGGCACCGGCACTGGATGGTGCTTAGGCAGGGGGAACACCAGCAGGGAACGGTGGAAGGGAAAGAACCTTCTGCCATCCACACAGAGGCTGCAGGGGAAGACATTTTCAAGTGAGGACAAGGCGTCAAATTTAAAAGGCATGGTGCAGCACCTTGGCTACTATCACTCCTGCAAGAACCATGAAGAAGCTTTATTTTCTTGTTCTCTCTTTACTTCAAAATAACGTATTTAGTACTCCTTTCTTCCTAAATCCAAACCTGATGACTTCTCAATAATGCCTACTGAGAGAAAAAAAGAACAGAAAATCACACATGGACAACTACTTTTTTTTCTCCACAGGCCTACCTTTCCCTTCCCAAAAAAATGAAGGAACCATGAAAGAGGATCAAAGCCAATGCAGGTGTTTTTTGCACAATCCACTGTATCAAGTAGTCCCAGACTAGCTTTAACAGGGCTTGGAACGTCCTAGATCCCTCACTCTCAAATCTCTTTTAACAGCAAGTAACAGTAATTTATGATGCTACCCCACTTTCAGAGAGAAAATTGAAACCGAGTTTGTTTTGCTTCTGATGCACAATAAAACAGAATATGAAAGTAAACTTCCAGGACTGACATAAATAATGTGGCTATCAACATCTGAGCTCTTCCTCTTTGCCATTCAAAGCAAAAGCGTTTGGTGTCACTTGCGTGTAAGCTCCAACAGTCAGTTTACAAACACAGAGAAAAACAGCTAACCTAGCATGACTTCTCCAAAGAACTGAAAGTATTTTGCAAAAAGGTGGGAGGAAAACGTTGAAATAAAGATTGTTTGGGCATAATTTTTACTGAAAAAAACCCCCCACATTTGGACTTGACCCTTCAAAAATGTGAAGCTGTGGCTTAAAGAACAGGTTTTCCAACACAGAAAAATGTTCTGGAAGAAAGACTTTTCTAAAAGGACTCTGGAAAGTAACAAAGACATAACCAGTCTGCTCAGTGGAAGGAAGATGTGCAATCGCTAGGCTACGCTAGCTCTTTCAAGAGATGTAGTACAGTACAGTTACACTGTACTAGGTAATTCTCAGCATCTGATTTCCCTGTCATCCAAAGCAGACTTTTTACAGTACACTAGATCCAGCCTGTTTCCTATGATCTCTCCACAAATGATTCCATCAGATGAGATTTACCCTCCAAAAGTCTAGCTGACTAGCCATTATCAGCTCATCTTTCTCCAGATGTTTTGTGATCTCATCCTTTCTTAATGTCTCTAGCATCTTGTCTACCACCAAGGTCAGATTTATCGGTCGACGATTTCCTGGTTCCTCCCCAATCCCCTTTTCCCAGAACAGGGCAAGCAAAATGAAAGCAACCGAGAACTAGCATTGCAAAACTATTGCCCCTTGTGTTGAAAAAGAGACACACAAGAAAAACCACAAACTGACACAGCTTATATTTTGTTTCCAATAAGAAGAGCAACAGATTTCACTACAAACGTAACCCTTCAGCTCTGGAAGTAACATCAGCTGAGTTCCCTGAGTTACAAACTTCCTCCCTCTGTTCTTTGTTCAGCCCCTATCTTGTTTCTTACCTTTCCTCTTCCCCTCAGCTTTTCCTCCGAAGCAGCTGTGTCCTCTATAGCTGGCACCTTCAGAGTTCAGATGTGCCTTAGGATCCTTTGTATCAAGCGCCACAGCCACTCCTTTGAAATACCATAAAAGCCAGACAATCCTTGAACTAATCTGCACCTTGAAGGTTCAGTCTACACAGGTCACCAGTCAAGTGCACTGCTACGTCCCAGGGACAGGCAGAAGCCAAGGTAAAAAAAATAAGAAACACCCCAAAATAAAACACAAACACGCACATATACAAAGAGAGGTAGGGAACATGGTGAGAACAGAAAAGAGAGAAGAGGTGAAGAAAAACAGCAACACTAGAGAACCACTGGCTTAAAAAAAAAAAAAAGTTAACTTCTGGTCATACCTTCTGAGATCCTGTTTTGGTTCATACTAACAGAATACTGAAAGTACAAACCTGTGCGACAAAATAACAAAGCTAAAGTTCACCCACCGTGCTACTCTGATAGAGAAAGTTAAAGGAGCAATAATCAGCATTTAATTCATGGCTTGTGTTTTACATACGGAACCTGCACTCATTTTATGCAATGAAACTGTAGGAAGACAAATCACAGTGGCCTACTGGTTATATATCACTATGTCTGTATCACTATTTCATTACAGAAATACAAAAATATAGTAGTAATTCCTTAAGTGGAATAAGTGTCTTGTGTGTAATTTCTCAGTTAAGGACCTCTAGTAATTTTGATCAGCTTGGAAGCCAGACTCCTAGCCAGTCAAGTGGTTTTACCTGCCTCAAGCTCTCACAACCTGGCATGTGGAGGATATGTTCTGGTTTTCATGGTTAAAATTCCTGTGAGGTGTTTATATACTATTTAAAAACAAAAGCAAAATGTAGCTTCACATTTGCTGCTAAATATTAATGAATATGTCTCTCCTGCTGCTTATAACTGGTTCAGAGTTCTCAGAGCAAGAAATTGAGATTTCTATTTCCTTTTTTAAATGTCAGTATGCATTTTTCCCTCCCACTCTTTCCCTGCCTCCAAAAGACTCCTTTTTCCATAGGAGTTTATGCCCTAATAAGAAAACCGGACATGCTAGGGAAGACAGAGATGACAGAGTATCAAAACGCACAATCCCCCTCTTTGTTAGCCTTGCAGAAAGACTTTAAGAAAAAAAAAAAAAAAAACCCAACACCAAACAGGATGAAGACTGAAGACAATAGAAAGACCTTTATAAACAAGGACCAGAGCAGAAAGATGCAAGAAATCCAATGAGAGCTTTAAAACAGATCAGTAAAATATATAAAATACCCTCGGGCATAGCTCTTTCATCTCAAAAGTTTCACAATACACAACCAAAATTAAGGATACTCATGACAGACATTCAGAAAACCTGTAATCTCAGAACTCAAGAAGCAGTTGTTTGGGCAGAGCATTTTCTCCTTCCCCCCCACATATTCAATCACCACTACAGCACCTCTGCATCGACCCGTTTTCCCAACCTTTCCCACTAAACAAACCTTCAACATAACACAACCAGGGACTTTATATTCTGAACATACACGTAGAAGACACCAACCCCAAGCTGAATTTCTTCACGTTTTCTACGTGCGTGTTGGAACACTTCAGCCACGCAGTTATGCCAAGAATGCTCAGGATTTTAACTACTGTTTCTGCCTTCACACAAGAGTATCACCTCACTGTGATTAGAGTAACAGCACCAAGCACTGCCAATGGGGAAAAAAGTTCATTCATGAATTCTATTTCTGCCTGGTTGAGGTTAGACGTGTCACAGAGATGTCTCTGGCCCCTGCACAACCAAACATCTGCGCTACTGGAAGTAGAGCTTCCTTTGAGCGACTGACTTACAGAACTGCCAAGAGCTCTCGGCCAGGGAGTGATGTTTTAATTTCGTTTCTCCATTTGTATTTTTAATCTTGGAAACAAAAACAGAAATGTAAAGCATGCTGACAGAAGAAAACAACCCCACAATTCTAGAAAGCCCTGCTATTTCCCTGCCAGGCCAAAACACCTGCTACTGCTAATGATGGCTTTATTCTTATATACACCTGCCATCCAGAAGGGCTCCAGAGCCCTTTGCAGCTTGATTTATAAGTACACAAACCGTTAAAACCACCAAAAGATGTAGCAACTGTTTAACTGCACGCAGCCATGCTGTTCAACTGCTCAGGACATGAACTAAAGAGACACCATATCCAACTGAAGCTACAAATGTTAGGTAGAGAGAACATCATTGCCCAATCTGGATTTCAGCCAGTCACTACTCAAAATATTTGCATGTGGAAAGCCCTAGGATCTTTAAAGAACACATGCAGAGCAACCTTGGGTTTTATAAATGATCCAAAAGACAAACAATATACATTTCCTATATCTAAAATCCTCCTTCAGCAGTCCCTCCCTGTAGTAATTACTGTTTATGCCTTAACTTCAGAAGCTCACAGTATCAGACATCAGTTTTGGAAACATCCTGTGGTTGAAGCACTTGATCTTGCAGAGCCAGCAAACCGATAGGGTCTGGTAATAAATGCAGATGATTAAAAAAAATTCCTTTATAAGACACACAGGCGGATCAGTTCCCCCCACACGCACCCCCAGCCAAAAGAACTGAATTTGTCAACTCATCCCGAAACAGCTACAAAACCCAAGAGAGTAACGGAGCTGACACACTGGCGAGCTGAGGAGGAGGGATAGCACTGCTTTCTAAAACCTTCCTCGCATGGACAATGCCAAATTAACAGTTGCAAAGTCAGTGAAGTGGAATGAAATAGGTGTCACCAAACATACAGTGAAGACAAAAAGGCATTGGAGAACAGGTTAAAAAGATTAGGAAACCTGGCATCCAAAAACTGCCAAGATACGTTTAACAGTTTGGGCACAAATTCGCAGTCTCAAATATGCAAAACATGTAGAGTAACATTCTGGAAATGGTAATGTGTTCAGCAGATAATCTCATCATAATATTATCAGCAAACCGTCAGAGATAATAATCTGTTTCTCTAAGTTAATTTAAAAAAAAAAAAAACCAAAAAACAAACAAAACAAAAAAACCCCAAACAGATCAAGAGATCAGGGCATCTCTTACCACTTACTAAGACCTCCTCCAGAGGTCTCCTTACTTGAAAGTAACTTTACCGTAATCCTAAAAACAATAAAATTCAACTCTCAAGAGTCAATACAGACAAGCTTGAAATACATATGACTGCTTTAAAGTTTCAGACACATCTGCCTCTGAAACATCCCGACAACACCATTCCACTTTCATACCTTTTAAAATAAATGTTTCTCCCCCAGATTTTCACACAGTGCTCCTCAAAATAACAAAGTATTTTTTATTTTAAGTTATAGTTAAGTGTAGAAAAAACTGTAACAATCAACACTCAAAAAACCCTCAGCCTAAAAACATCATTTAAAATTAAAAACGTATCTCTGATTTGAGGAGGTTTTAGATTCATATACAGGAATGGGAAATATAATTCTGTGTTTTTCGTATGTTACCCAAACATAGCATAACTCTCAAGTATTTTATCAGAACAAGGTAGCCTGGGTACCCCAGAATTATTGAACAAGTTATTTAAGATAACAAGTGGAAAGGTGTTTCTAACAGAAACAAACCAGAACAAAAAAGAAAAAAAAAAAAACCTGTATCAAAACATTTTTACATCAAGCATCAGACAATTTGCTGAACTAAGCTGCATATCCAGCTGTTAGAAATATATGTTTCCACCCTTTTAAAACATGGATTATCAACATGTTTTCTAAATTCTTACAAATGTCTTATTGCTGCAGAAGAACCACCAGCCTTTATCAAGGTTATGATAACATATTTCCATTTTCTTCCAGAAATAACGACACCACACCTTTGCACCTTCAGGCAAGGTGCTGCAAACCCTCCAGAAAAATCCTGAGTCTGTAGAACCATGCAAGGCTCCCTACTGCTGGAGCACAGAATCCTGGTTTCGGTCAAAAAAAAAAGACGATATTACAGGAAGTACCTAACACTGCTCTCTCCTTTCCAAGCAACAATAGTAGAATACAAAGAAACAGATAAGTCAAGGACCTTATAGGAGCAATGCTGCTATAAGAACCAACCCACTGTTTCAGAAGTAAAACATTTAAGAATGCAAAAAGTACAACGGTATACATGACTATCGTTTCAGTTTTGCCACTCAGTCGAGAATAGAGACTTCTCATACAAATCAAATGCCGTTAGTGGTACAACAGAAAGGCACAGAGTGCACAGGCTCAAGGCTGTTCTTCCCAACCAGGACACTGGTACCAAGAGAGCGGCTCAGACACGAACAAAACAGCACATTCTCCAGCAAGTCTCTGCAAGAGCACAGCATCGCTCGCAAAATACAGGCACATTTTTCACCGTTCAAACGAAGATTCACCTCAAGACAATTCCACCTTCTAACACAAGAAGAAAAGCTACAGACCTATACATAAAACAAAATAGTTTGACGCCGTTTAACCATTAACACTCTTAATAGGCATCTCCTTCAGTTGCTATCTTTATCATCATTTCCAAAGCAGTTGACGTAGTTTTTGGTGAACACACGCACACACCCAAAGAAAACCCCTTACACATGTGTTTTCTCATACTTGAGAGACAGTCATGCACCCTCCTCATATGCTGTTTCCCATTAGAATGAACAGGAAAATAACGGACTGTTTGAAGACACGCTGCTGAAGGACAGACCACACAAGAGAAAGCCAGTCTACTGTCCTGGAGGGAAGAGACACTTACCTCGTTTGTGTAGCCACCCTTCCTTCACTATTGCTACTTCATTCATAATGGCAGGAATGTCTCTTGAAAAACCAGTTTATGCCAAAAGATCACTCTGTTGAAATTCCTGAACTTCGGCACAAGGCTCCACAAAAGGGATGGTTGGGGTTTTTTTTCCGTTTTTCTCCTTCTCAGCTATTTCTAAAACGAACAAAAGAAGAGCACACCATCATTTTGAAGCATGTCAGATATGTACAGTAAGGGATACAACAGGGAGTAGCTTTCATTGCTGGGTTGTTGGTTTGGGGTTTGGTTTTTTTTACTATTACAAATCCTAAACAAGGGCTTCGCTCTTCACAAGGATTCTTGTATCTTGGCAGACAGAGGTGCCAAAATACATGCCTGCTAAAGCCCTGCTTCTTCGCTGAGCAGGTTGATCATGGATTTAACAACATGACCAGACACTTTCTGGACTAGAGGTGGATGCAAGACCTTGCCCAGATGACCTCCGTCTCTCCAGCAACACCTCACTCTCCCAATAAAAATCGTGAGATTTCACAAAGTCTAGGTTTAAATATTTCCTGGTAAGAAGACTCCCAGAATATCTTGTGGAAGGTTTCTTTACAGCAGTCCATCGACTAATACATAGTACATCCCAGAGATCTATCTCTAACAGCAAAAATTCCTAATAGTCTCCTTCAAATTATCATGGTTTCAGCATCATCCTGTTAATCCCACTCAGATCTCCTCAACTCCCCCCAAAACTCTGTTCTCTGTCTTTAATATTTAGAATTCCTGCCTCTCCTAGAGGTATACAAAGAACCTCAGATAATCTCACATACCTTTCTGTTATCCTAAATCAGCCCTTATGCTAACCTGATCAATTTTATTGCTCTTCCCTGAATGCACTGCAGTTTGCTGCTGTCTTTCTCGCAATTGCACCTGAACACAATTTAGGAATTTTACCTCTCTGCTTTATGAGATGAAGTCCCTATGCAAATAGCTCAAAATTACCATGTCTTATTGAAAATGTGCCCAGCTCATGGCTGACTACCACAGAAATGTCCTTCATGTTTCCCTCCCTCAATGAAAGTAATCTCGTCCCAAATGCATTAGCTTTTATTATTTTTCGAAATTAAATCTGATTATTTTTCCGCTTGTGGTACAAATGTTCTGTTTGTTTTTCTTTAATGACTTCTGTGCTCTCCAAAGTGTCCATACCACCATTCCATTTGGTATTACTTGGGTGATCAAAAAACGTAATTGGTGACAAATTCCCAGCAATAACCAAGAAGTTTAATAAAACAGAACCCAGCAGCAATCGTAAGTCACCACCAAAGACCCAGCTTTTACTGGAGTGTCTTCCCAACCACAGAGACATCACATTCCCACCTAACAAATATACCAACTCTGCATGCATTTGGCACATGTACATCAATTATCTCTGAACATGCAGGTGATAGCCATTAGCCAGAAACAAGATTAAAAAGCAACTAATTCCCCAAAATTCACTAAGATGCAACCCTGGATGGAAGAAAACAGGTAGTCAAAATAAATCCAACCTAGAACTGAAACCCCAACAGGGACAGAGGGCTCTGTACTGTACGCCACCATTGCTCTGACACAGGCAGCCTTCAAACAGGGAGGTCAAATTTGAACAAGTTTCATCACTGCAAGCAGAAACGGACTGGGGAAAAGGAGGTCACTCCCCTGATACTTTGCTATGAACTCTCACTGTTTATCACTATTTCTTGGCTTTTCCAGTAACACTTGATCTAGCTCTTCCCCAGAAACAAGCTGGGAGGTTTTTTTACCAAATTACAAATCTGCCATATCTCACTGGTTATAATTATCAACTCCAAGAAACAGATAAGTCATTTGCCTGAGGGAGGGAAAACATACAAAAAAATGACATTGGAACAAGAGACATGTAAGATTTCCGTAATTTCATAAATAAATATGCAAACACCATATGCTGCAGAATAGACACCAGTAACCCACAGCTGCCAGTTAACTTGGAACAAACTCCTTCAGCTCCAGAGCAATTAGGACAGAACCTGATGAACATGGCAGGCTTTCGTTCTCCTTTCAAAAGTGCATGCACAACAGTCATGAGAGCAAGACTGACTTGTTGATGTCAACAACCTCGTTTAGAGGTTTCGTTTAAGCATCAAGCAATTTGCAAAGTGTTGAACAAAACCCCTAAGATTATCACAGTTTACATCTGGAAATGCAACACCCAGGTATGAAAGTTAACGCTTCTAACCTTATGCCGTAACAGAACACAAGGCCTGTGCAACCTACCTCTGAGTCTTGCATTCAACAGTTTAGCTGCACTGAACAATCAATATTCTTTTCAATAACCATACATAAAAAAGGAAGCTACAAGCCAAACTAGTCTCTAGAAAGGACAATCCTACTATTAAAAACAGAAAAAAAAAGCACAAAGGTCCAAAATTCTGCAATCTGCAGCTAACTTACTCCAGGTTTTTCTGGGTTAACACTAGCCAAGATTACTACTTGGCAACCTCCTGCTTGTCACCAGCTAAACTGTCATCGCATAATCTGAATCTGAATGACAATACAGCCCAAAAAAGCAGATCAACAAAGAATCCAAAGTTCAGAGAAACTATTTTTTCTACTCCCTGTGGTATCCAAATAGTTTGGACTGCCTTTTCCCTACAATTTGTACCCAAGAAACATCCCCCACCTGCTACCGCAGCCCTGCTCTCAGGGATAGGTCTTTACCTGCCCATCTCCTTTAAGAGGAGAGGGGTAGTGAAGGGTGTAGGGGGCATTATAAGGGAGCCATGCACACAAGATTGGGCAGCATGGCACAGTGACGTGAGAAAACACTAAACATTCCCCAGCACCAACCTGCAGCACGGGCTTCACCTCAGTCCTTCAATCAGCTATGCCAGAGCGCTTACTTATAAGGGGGAACCTCAGTTAATTCATCTTCACAGTGTGAAGAGCTGGGAATCCCTTCTCACTGTCCAACAAGATGCCCAGAGACGCAGCTCCAACAGAAGCAAACCCACTCTATCTGGTATATATTTTAAAACACACATTCAAGCTGCATCTAATATATCTATTTTAGTAAGAGACGCTATTGAACACAGTGGCAGCAAGTAAGAGTAATTTCTCGGAATAAAAGAGCCAGTTAACTACAGGTCAATGTACTACTGAAGATGCGTAAAGCAGAGAAAGTTCCTTTTCCATAAAATCCTTAGAGGGGAAAAAAAAAAAAAAAAAAAGAATGATTACAGTCTTCATTTATGGCCATCTAGGAATGGTTCCCAGTGAACAGAGGGCATCTGAGGTAAGTATGACCTGGCTGCTCCAGCCTGTGTCTGCACATGACTGAATACTGTCAAAAGCTAAACAACTCTGCCTTTCTCTTAGCCTTCAGTCTGCTTGTTTTTCAATATGCATTTCTGTAATACCATTTTCAATACCAAAGTATTCCTCACGTGGCTGAAGCGCAGTAAATCGTGAATGGCATGACATCAGCATCAGATCACAGTGACGCTGGTTTTACACATAGATTAATTCCCTAAAGTTATTAACTTCTTCATAAATAATGAGATAACTCACTTGTCTAAGCACTGCAGCAGTGAAACCTGCTTTAAGAACTCAGTGAAACCAATCGTCCAACGGAAGGTGGAGCAGAGCTGTCTCCATATTTGGGAGAGTCGTGTTAGAGCTCCCTCCCTCATTCCCTTCCACCTATCATCTCACCTTTTTTTTGTCTCTAAAAGATCAAGAGATTAATTTGTCCTCCTTGCCCGCTTTCCAAGATAAAATTTTATATTTGTTTCTACTCACACACCAAAGCAGAGCAGGAAGAAAAGGAATTCTTCGGTAACACTGAAGCCGAAACCTAAGCTTACAGGATACTGGAGCATCTATGGTAATCACCTCACCTATGAGGGACAGTAAGGGACTGAAGGAGGATCAGACCCACCAACATCAGTCCTGCCGTTTCCTCACTTGGCATGTTAGACTGTGCCTAAGATGTACTAGTTCGCCCAGATCAGAAAGCAGGTCACAGCAAAGCACGCTTCAGGGCTCCAAAGCACTTATGCTCATCACACCACCAGTTACCGATGCCCACTGCCAAGGTGGGCACCGTCCTGATGCTCCCAGGACACCTTGAGCCCTAACATGCTACACATCTTCACGCGTTCTTATAACGCAGCACAGCAGGACCAGGCAGAAAAGGATCCAGCTGCCCCCTGTTTGCCTACCCTGGCCACAGGTCGTTATCACCAGAGCAGATCAGATACATAGGAACTGGAGGGGGGCAGAGGGGTGCGCGTTTCGGGCCATTACACGGGATATCATGAGCAACCTAAGCTCTCGTCCTGCAGCAGATCCCAGTGTAAGCTCACAGTTGACAGCCAGTTGCACCCGAACAGTACAGACACAACAAAGCTGGGCTCCAGCCAGCATTTCAAGTGGAGCATACAGATAGGTGTCCCCACCAGGCTTTGACCAGTGAAGTACATCTCCTGCATTATGCAAATCCTGCCTTGGGTGTCGTGCGGGAGCGGCAGCGGTTCCAATGCACTCAAGGCCCTCGAAGCACATAGTAGGAGCTTCACACCATGACCCAGTTACCAAATCTGGGCAGACAGCTTTCAAGAAAGCTTAGAGGGACCAGGTTGCTCCAGCATCTTAGCTTACTTTACAGAAACAAAGTGTGGGCCACGATTAGGTGTGGTTACTAGTATTTGCTACTGTATGTTCTGCGTGCAATGACACCAGGTCTAAACTGGTATTACACGGCTGCAGAGGCAGCTTATCACAAGGTTCAGAAAAGCTTCTCTGACACTAAGAGCCATAGGAAAAATCGTAAGCAGAGAATAAAAATCTGTAAAGCCACATCCACTTTTCTTTCAATCTATTAGCCTAATCTAGGCTTACAAAACTGTAATTTGAAATGCTTGTGCTCTCATGTCTTTGCTGATCAACAGACAGGAGGTTAATATTGTTCAGGTGAGGGGCCAGAGTTACAACATCCAGCTGCAACCACAACCATAGTTTGATAGGACAAACTAAGCTGCCCGTTTCAAAACTGAGTGATGGCAGAAAAGGGACTTCTTCATGCCCTCTCTGTAAAAGACACAGGCCAGACAAAATCCTCTTTATGTTCCCAAACAAGAACAAGTCCTTTTACAGTTTATGCTCACATAATTTAAGAACTGTGCTGCCCAGAACTTCTGTACCAACTTGGGATGCATTTAATCAAATTCCATTTTAAAGTATTTATAACAGAAGTTTTGTTCTGCCCCCAAACCATGTCAGTCACGAACCTACTTAGTTCTTAATGTAACAACTAACAGGATGTTTTTACAAGCCAGCAAGTGAATGCTGGAGCTAGAAGTTACTTGCAGTCATTGGATCAATTCTTAAATTTGATTTACCACTGCTGCACACCAAGAGCAGTTCTATAAACATCACACACAACAAAAACCCTCTTATTTAAAAAAAATCAAAGGTAGGTCCACAGTGTCTTTAAATCTATTAACTCAGACAAACGTTGTGGCTGTCATCAGGAAATTAACTACTACATAAAAGTAATTACTAGTCATGCAGTATGTCAAATGTATTTACCTGTAAACAAATATTCTTCTGAATTAAGTGTTAGTAACTCCCCTTTATAACTGTATTTTGAAATGTACATCCCTCCTGTAGTATAAATAAAACAAAGAAGAGCAAATCAGGGATTTGCTTCTCGTATGTTAGCAGTGGTAGGAAAACAAAGCAGAAAAAACCCCAGTTAAATACTTTGCCCAAGGGGGTGGGAAGGTGGGGGTGCCGATAAGGTGCAAGCTGCATTAGCATCAGTAGCATACTGTAAGTAAAATAAAGTCCCAACATGTTCCTATACTCGATTATAAGGATGTGTTTTACAAAGAAACAAAAGCTCAAGTCCTAGAAGTCTCCAAGAACATTTCGGCAACTGCAGAATTTCACCCGGGGGGAAGGGGGGCATCTGCAGACAGTTCCCTACAGCTCTGCAAAACATGACTGCGAAAAAAAAAAAAAAAAAAAAAAAAATCAAGTCCCCAAACGCTGCACAGCCACCTACACACACCAAATGCCCACGGAGATAATCACACCCCCGCCGGCAGACACTGAAGGGTCCGCAAAGCGGAGCTGGGCTGAACAACGCGGCTACAGAACACAAGGGGAGAAAATGGGGGCGGGGGAGGTGGGGAAGCGGGGGTCACTTGACGACTTTA